>CAUYRT010011694.1:0-32488 GCA_963574885.1 Lepilemur ruficaudatus
TCCTTCAACCTATGTATCACTTCAACTCCCACTATCTCTAATCTGTCTCTTTTCCTTCTCGCTGTCATTGTCTTTGATTCTTAATACTTTGTCATGTTATATAATAGGTATCCAACACAAATCCCTACCTTTAGTCTAGTCTCCTTCAGTCCATCTTCTGCACAGCTGTGATTTTCCTGAAATAAAAATCTTACGGCCGGGCGTGGTGGCTCACGCCTGTAATCCTAGCACTCTGAGGCAGGAGGATCGCTTGAGCCCAGGAGTTTGAGGTTGCTGTGAGCTAGGCTGACGCCATGGCACTCTAGCCCGGGGCAACACAGTGAGACACTGTCTCAAAAAATAAAATAAAATAAAATAAAATAAATAAATAAATAATATATTTTTCTTTCTTCGATAATAAATTAACTTTAGCTTACTCTAACTTTTTACTTTATAAACTTTTAAAATTTTTAAACTTTTTGGCTTTTTTGTAGTAACAGCTTAAAACATGAAAACATTGCATAGCTGTACAAAAATATTTTGTTTTATATCCTTATTCTGTAAGTTTTTTCTATTTTTAAAATTTAAAAAAAAATTTCTTTTTAAGATTTCTTGTTTAAAACTGAGACACAAACTCACACATTAGCCCAGGCCTGCAAAGGGTCAGGGTCATCAGTATGACTGTCTTCACCTCTACATCTTGTCCCACTGGAAGGTCTTCAGGGACAGTAACATGCATGGAGCTGGCATCTGCTATGATAACAATGACTTCTGCAAAACCTCCTGAAGGACCTGCCTGAGGTTGTTTCATGGTTTTTTTTTTTTAATAAGTAAAAGGAGTACATGCTAAATTAACAATAAAATACAGTATAGTAAATATATTATAATTAAAAGTAATAAACATAATTCTAATCAAAATTCTTGAGTTTTTTTTACAGCTTTGTTGAAGTATAACTGACATACAATAAATTTCAAATATTCAGAGTGTGCAATTAGGTAAGTTTTGACATTTGCAATACACCCATGAAAGCATCACCACAGGCAAGACTGCAAACATACCCATCACCACTAGGTGTCCTCACGATCCTTTTCTTCTCCGATTCCCGGCTTCCTCCCGCGGTCCCCACTGTTTTGCTTTCTGTCACTATGGATCACTTTGCATTCTCATGAATGTACAGATAACTGTTTGAGTTTCTGCTTTCAATTCTTTTGGGCATGTACACAAAAGTGGAATTGCTCAATTAAGTGGTCATCCTACGTTTAACTTTCTGAGGAACGGCCAAGCGGTTTTCCACGGTGGCTGCACGGTGTCATATTCCCACCAGCAAGGGACGAGCGTTCCGTGTCTCCACATCCTTGCCCATACTTGTTACTTTCTACTTTTTAAAAGAGTATTATAGAAATTTCCAAAGATTCAGAACAGTAGGAAAAGTAGCATAAAAATCCCACATGTGTTCTTATACAGTATTTTAGTTGTTATGAACATACATCCATTCTTGTTCCTTCTGTACCGCTACTCATCTTCCTCACGGGATTATTTTGATGGAAACCACATGCATCCTGTCTTTTCATTTGTAATTACCTCAAAACACATCTCTAAAAGATAAAACTTTTTTTAAAAAAGAAACACAATCACTGTACCATTTTGGCACCTAAAGATCAACAATCGCTTTCAATAATAAATTTTTTTTTTTTTTTTTTGAGACAGTCTCACTCTGTTGCCCGGGCTAGAGTGCCATGGCATCAGCCTAGCTCACAGCAACCTTAAACTCCTGGGCTCAAGCGATCCTCCTGCCTCAGCCTCCTGAGTAGCTGGGACTACAGGCATGCGCCACCATGCCTGGTTAATTTTTTCTATATATTTTTAGTTGGCCAATTAATTTGTTTCTATTTTTAGTAGTGACGGGGTCTTGCTCTTGCTCAGGCTGGTCTCGAACTTCTGACCTTGAGCGATCCACCCGCCTCGGCCTCCCAGAGTGCTAGGATTATAGGCATAAGCCACAATTTCTTTCTGTTTTTAGTAGAGACAGGGTCTTGTTCTTGCTCAGGCTGGTTTCAAACTCCTGACCTTGAGCAATCCTCCTGTCTCAGCCTCCCAGAGTGCTAGGATTACAGGCGTGAGCCACTGCGCCTGGCCTCAATAACATTAAATATCCAGTCAGTATTCAAATTTCCTTGTCTTATAAAATTATTTTACAGCTGTTTTTTCCTGGAATTACAAACCAAAAACATCTACATCCTAATGGATGTGATGTGGTATCTCATTATCGTTCTGATTTGCATGTCCCCAGTGACTAGTGACATTAAGTGTCTTTTCATCTGCTTTGTGTCCATTTGTCTATCTTCTTTGGAGAAACCTCCATTCAAGTCCTTTGCACACTGAACTGCATTTTCTTCTTTTTTAAATATATTTTTGTTTGGTTTTTCTTTCTCCCGCTAAACATTATGCTGTAAGATGAACCGTACTGGGCCACCACGCCAGGCTAATTTTTTCTGTTTTTAGTAGAGATGGGGTCTGGCTCTTGCTCAGGCTCCTATTGAACTCCTGACCTCAGATGATCCTCCCACCACCTTGGCCTCCCAGAGTGCTAGGATTACAGGCGTGAGCCACTGTGCCTGGCCTGAACTATATTTCTAGTGTGCTACTGAATTGGATTCTCTAATATTTCATTTAGAATTTTTGCATCTAGTGGGCCTGGATAATCTGCTCCCAAAGTCCTGACTCACAGAAATTGTGGGAAAACTACTTACTATTGTTTTAAACTCTTCAGTTTGGGAATAATCTGTTATGCAGCAATCGTTAACTAACCCAGGCTTGGGGCTGGGAAGGCAGGCCTCCTCCACCTGCAGAGAAAACAGAAACTCCCACTCCTTTTCTCCTTCCCTAGGTTCCCTTTTCCTTCATTCCAACTCTGGGGGTTCAAGCTCCATTTCCAGATTTTCACAGTCCTGAAAGCTCATGGAAAATGATGTGAACTCTATTTAAAATTAGGTTTCAGCCACAAATGAACTTTCTTGCGGATTTGATGGGCAGGGAATAGAAGCCACATTGCAAGAAAGGTCAAGAGAAAAACAACCTTCTTGTGAGGAAGGGGTTGGGCAGGCTGCAGGCCCATGGGGGCCCAAGGGTGGGAAGCATCAGACCCCAAATACTGTGGGAGGGTCCCCTGCCCCTCTCCGCCTGGGCTTCTGCGGCTGCGTCTCCTCCCACTCCGCCCTGGCGCAGCCATCCTTCCCTCGATTCCCCTCCCACGGGAACCCTGCCCCGCCGGTGGGACAAGTAGAACTAAGCCCGTCCCTGGCGGTACCGATTAGAGGACTCCATTCCCCTTGCCATGGATACTGGTTCCAGCTTGTGCACGTGACCCAATCCAGTCAAACTGGAGCCCTCCTTTGAATTTTTTTTGCGAGAGATATCAAAAAGACACTCTTTTTTAAATTTCCTTTTGGGATTGTGAGTCATAAAGACAATGTAAGTCTAAAGCTATCTGGAACCACCTTTCCCGTCCCCTGGAGAAAGCCCGGTGGAGAATCAAGTCAACTCAGAGAGAAGAAGATCTAACAGGCACAGAACAATCGTTTAAGCACCTGGACCGGGCCCTGCCTGAAGCCTTAGGGATTTCAGTTATAAAAGTTCTTTTTTTCTTGAGCTAGTTTGTAGTTGGATGTCTGTCAGGTATCAGTGACCGCAACCTTCGTAGAAGAAAGTTTTGTGGTAAAACTGAAGGAACCATGTTCCCCCAGGGACCCAAGCGACCCTCCTGTGGAATCTACCCCCAACCCCGCCCCACTGAGAGAACAGCACAGGAGAAGGGGGAGACGCATGTCAGCCGGGTGCGGGTGCAGAGGCTGGTGAGAGAGCTGGGGCAGGGGCGGGTGGGCAGGGGCCGGCTGCAATGGCCACCAGGGAAGGATGAGCTCTGCCTGGTCTGCTTTCTGCCCCCAAGGCCCAGCAGAAGACTAGTGCAGAGACAGCCTGCAAGCTGCAGGGGCCCCAAGGGGGCCTTCTGGTCCCCAGCTGGTCAGCAATGCCCATGGGCTACTCAGGGGGAACCCAGGTGGTCTCAAAGGGTCAGGGGCACTCAGCAGCAGTGACCTGTGTGCAAAGTCAATGACAGTGCTGAGTAAAACCCAGCCATGGTGAGAATCCCCCAGGAGACAAGCCCCTGGGGGTCCCAGAGATCATTCTGAAAGGAGAAGGCTGATTCTGCTCTTGACAGGGGGACTATTGATCTATACAATTTAGGGACAAATGGGACACCAAGTACCTGGGAGATATGAGACCAGGAGACCAAGGAGGGTTCTGGCTGGGCTGTGTGTAGTTTGCACAGTCAGGGTAATTTAGCTATGCTCTATTTGCTGGGTTTTGGATCAGGGTTATATTAGCTTCATAAAATGAATTAGAGAGGCTGGCATGGTGGCTCACACCTATAATCCTAGCATTCTGGGAGGCCGAGGTGGGAGGATTGCTTGAGCTCAGGAGTTCGAGACCAGACTGAGCAAGGGCAAGACCCCGTCTCTGCCAAAACCAGAAAAAATTAGCCGGGCATGGTGGCATGTGCCTGTGGTCCCAGCTACTCGGAGGCTGAGGCAGGAGGATCGCTTGAGCCCAGGAGTGAGAGGTTGCTGTGAACTATGATGACCCCACTGCACTATACCCAGGATGATAAAGCAAGACTCGTCTAAAAAAAAAAAAAAAAGCATTGGAGAGCTTGTCATTGGTTTCTAAGTTGTTTCCTGGGAGTCTGAAAGAACTTACTACCCAAATGGATGGTCTCCAGAGACTCTGGGAAGGTGACTCTTTGATAACTCTAATTCTTCCTCGCCTATGCATAGGAGTTTTCTTTTCTTTTTGAGTCTATTCCTTTGTTTATTAATTTGAACTATACATTTCAAGAAGATTTAAAATCTATTCACATGAATATATAAGAATTATAATTCTTATAATTTTACATTTCAATCTGCATTAATTACCTCAACTTGCTAATTATATTTGTGTAATTATATTTTCTCTCTTTTTCTTCTGTTAACTTGGCATAAGTTTAGCTATCTCAATGCATTTTTTTTAAAGAATCAACTTTTGGATTTATCAATTTTACTGCTTTCAATTTCATTAAATTTGACTTTCATCTTTCTTATGTCCTTTTTCTGGCTTTGCTTTAGTCTGTTTTTTTTTTTTTTGATACAGAGTCTCACTCTGCCCGGGCTAGAGTGCCGTGGCGTTGGCCTAGCTCACAGCAACCTCAAACTCCTGGGCTCAAGCGATCCTCCTGCCTCAGCCTCCGGAATAGCTGGGACTACAGGCACGTGCCACCATGCCTGGCTAATTTATTTTTTTCTATATATTTTTAGTTGGCCAATTAATTTCTATTTTTAGTAGAGATGGGTCTCACTCTTGCTCAGGCTGGTCTCAAACTCCTGAGCTCAAACGATCCGCCCGCCTCAGCCTCCCAGAGTGCTAGGATTACAGGCGTGAGCCACCACGCTCAGCCTGCTTTAGTCTGGTTTAAAGTTCTTTTCCTGAGATGTTGAGTTAAAACATGAGTTCATTTGTTTGTATTCTTTTTTTCTTACAATAATGAATGCATTTAAAGTTGTTAAGTTTCACAATATTCAGCTGCTACACCTTTAGGGCCAAGGCCTAACACATAACACCCCTTGAAGTCATAGTGACCTAAATGGACATTGTCTCCTTAAACATAATTATGTCATATTCCTGATTTCAAAACAATTAGCCATTATAGTTTTTATTTTCTCTTTGACTCAACAGTTATTTAAGAAAGGGGTGCGCGTGGTGGCTCACATCTGCAATCCTAGCACTCTGGGAGGTTGAAGCAGGAGGATTGCTTGAGGTCAGGAGTTCGAGACCCACCTGAGCAAGAGTGAGACCCCATCTCTACCAAAAACAGAAAAAATTAGCCGGGTGTGGTGGCGTGTGCCTGTAGTTCCAGCTAATTTTGGAGGCTGAAGCAGAAGGATCGCTTGAGTCCTAGAGTCTGAGGTTGTAGTGAGCTGTGATGACGCCACTGCACTCCATCCGGGGTGATAGAGTAAGACTCTATCTTGAAATAAAGAAAGAAAGAGTCTAGGATTGTTGACATTGTTCTCATTGTTTGGTTTACTTTTGTGGGTAATTTCTGGTTTATCATGCATCATGGACATAGAGTTTGGTCTAATTTCTGCCTTGGGGGAGACTTGATGTTTTCTATCTTCTAATACATGCAGGTGGTAAATGTTTTATGTACAAAAAGAAGATACAAGCTGTATGTGGTAGACAGTTTGATAAAGATCTTTAATTCAATCTTACTCATGGCAGTGTTTGCTGGGGCTTTGATTTTTGTGAGATAAAACTCTTCCAGACTGATTAAATATTAAATAGTATGTTGAAGACTCTCACTGCATTTGTGTTTCTGGCAGTGTCTCTTTGTACTGTTAACAGTTTTGCTGAGCGTTTTGGTTCTTTCCTTTTTATACAACATCCATTTATTTTGCCACAGTTCTGTGGGTCAGAAGGCCAGTGCAGCATGGCTGGGTTCTCCATGCAAGATGAAATCAACGTGTTGGCTGCATCCTCCTCTGGAACTTGGGGTCCTCTTCCAAGCTCACTTCTGCTACCGGCCAAATCCTGCCTACGAGGAGCTGGTCTCAGCTTCCATTCTTTGTCACTTGGCCCCTCCACCTTCAGGTCAGCCATGGCATCTGGAATTCTTCTGCTTCGGGTCTCTCTGACTTCTCCTTCTGCCACCAGCTGGAGAAAGCTCTCTCCTTTTAAGAGCTCATGGGATTAGATCAGACCCACCTAGATTATCTCTCTATTTTAAGGCCAACTGTGCCATATAACATAAACTAGTTACAGGAGTGACCATGCATCATGTACATAGTTTTTGGGAAGCAGGACATCTTGGGGGGATGCTGGGTTTACTGGGATGCACAATGGCTCACAAGTCCTCATTAGAGAAGGTCCATTTTATCAGCCACCCTCTATTTTTTAAGTGTGAAACAACATGGCTCCAAAGTACATAAAATCTAGAAAGAAACGTCCGACTGAGCCTGAATGAGCTCATCCACCTGATCGGAGTCTGCCCTTCCAACTAGCAGCTGCTTTTAGCTGATTGTGGGCAGCTGTGTCCAGACCTGCCCCAAAGTCCTCCAGACCCTACACAGGTGTTCGGTGTGGTGGTTAACGTGCAGCTTCTGCAGCCAGGCTGCCCGAGAGCATTCTCAGCTGTCTTTTCCCAGCCAGGCCGCCCAGGTTAGTTAGTGGTGGCTGTTTTAAGTTTCTGTCCGGGATCAGCCACTGAGTGGGACCAGCCCTGGGGGCAGGCATTCTCCGACTATCGCTCCTGTGAGAGAGCAAATCCCCTTGAAGGTTTCAAACAGCTTGAACGGAATTTTATGTCACTTGAAACCAAACATCCTAACCAATGTTGGCTTTATATATTAGCTTTTATAAAAATGCATTGGTGTTATTTGTCTACGAGATTGGATTGCAACACTTAACAACATCAAACTATTTTCTGGTATCCAAGGCCTTGGTTCTGACCTCACCGGGCCTCGGAGGATGGGCAGCTGCAGTGATTTCTGTCAACCTGAAGGGCTGCACTCACCTCCTTGCGCCTAAAACACGACCATTCCTCCCTGGATCCAGGCTCCTAAGGGACTCTGGCCAGCACCAAAAACCACCTCACTCCCTCCAAGGCTGCTACGTCTGTCCAGACGTTGGCACACTTCTGTCTCCTAAACTTCAGGTCTCAGCTCAGCGATAGATGCTTGTGGTAGAGAGTCTTCCTTCCACAGGAAAGAAGGAGGAAAGAATAGGAAACCCCGGGAATCTCACTACCAAGCAACAATTCCTGTTAACAGTTTGGTGCGGAGCGTTCCTGGATTGAGGCACACAAAACGGGTGCCTTCGGGTACAAGCACTGCAAGTTCCAGTTTCGCACGACCATATCGTCCCACGTGACCCCCCCTCCCGCCAGTGTCACAATGTCCCAGGTGGTCAGTTGGGGGCGCTCCTTGCCCTCTCCTGGGATTGCACAGACCGGGGACTCCTCCCGCGCTCCACCTGCTCACCTTTGCTCCCTGCCTGGGGCCCCGCCGGGAGATGCCCCCTCGGTGCGCGCACCCGGGAGCGCGGCCACCGCCGCCTCCTTCGCAGGCCCCGGGGTCCAGCGGCGGATGCCACCAGCACACACGCCGGGCTCACTCCCAGCCCTCGACGGCCGAGTACGACTGTCCCCAGCACAGCCCGACGCCACTTCCGCAATGGGCCCTCGGCCGCAGCTCCTATCTGCCCCGCGACGACGAGCCGCTGGGGGCGGACCGAGCCGGGCTGGGGCGCGCGGGGCAGCCCAGCCTGGGACCCGGGCAGGAATTCCGGGCATGCCTGCTGGATTCAGAAGCCCCAGGGAAAACAAAGGGCTAGGTGACTTGTGCTAGGTCTACTGCTGCACGCAGGGCCAGTAAATCCCTGCCCCGCCGAGTCACCTGGGGAGCCGCAAAAACGCCTCGGCTCCCTCCCTCCCCTACTGTTTTGAACTCAACCGCTTAGTTGAGGGCCTGGACCAAGTATTTTCTCAAAGCTTTCTGGGGTGGGAGCTTTTCATACGGGCAGGGTCGTGGAACCCTCCCAGGAAGGATTGCGCTCTATGATTTGGCCTGTAGTGAGTGTAAAATTTATTCCAAGATTCAAGTTTTGTCTTAGAAATATGTGCAAAAGTTGTATTCCACTTCATAATGTGTCTGTGCCCATTTAATATAAATGCACTTGATAAAAGATAATTTTCAGAAAAAGGTAAATTCACGACTCACATACAGACATAAAACTGAGCATACGTTAGAATTATTTTTGTTACGGAGCGGAGCTCGAGAAAAGACCACAGAGTCCAAATTGGAATTTAAAATGGTGAGTGTTTATAGCTGGCCAGTGGTGAACTCTCTGGCCTAGTCAAAACCAGGTTCAGAGTGTGGCCCAGGACGTTAGTAATACATAGTTGATATATCCTTCACCACCAGGGAATACGTGACTAAAAGCATATATTTCAGGACACTTTGGAAAATCTTGGTTAACAATTTTATCTTTCGGGTAGGTTGAGTCAACTGACAACCTCCCAATGTTTTCTGATTTAACTATATTTAACAAACAACAAAAAGCAAGCAAAGTCATAGAAGGAGATAGCGTCAGTTAGAATCAAAGAGAGTACATTTATTTTATATCTTGAACAAATCATCTTATAAAGTACATTCCCCTACTGCCTAAATAAGCATTGTGAAGTGTAACTACATGCAGCTGTGTTAGAACATCAATTCTCCCACCAGGTGACCTAGGACCATCAATTACAATCTTTAAGCAAGCAGGTTTACGTGAGTTAATTATTTTGTTTTTCAGTTTGCAAGGTACATTTAAGCAATATGGCTGTACTTTAGTCAAGCAGGTGGAGCGGCCTGACTTCGGCCATTACAATTTTACTCACAGGAGGGCCAAGGCAGATGCTATAACCGATTCAAAGGAGCTATCTAAAAGCACAAATTTATATGGAGTGAAGGAATTGAATTAAAATGGAGGCAAACTGGTTTTTCCAAGGGGAGGGGGAGTCAATGGAAGCTCCACCTGTCAAGACAGTTTGCAAAGTTCTCAGAACCTACAGCTTAAAAAGAGGTGCAAAATAGCTCAAGGACGAAGAACCCGCTGGAAGCAGACAGCTCCGGGTTGTGCTTTAGACCAGCGGTCCCCAGCCTTTTTGGCTCCTGGGACTGTTTTCATGGAAGACAGTTTTTTCACCCATGGGGTGGGGGTGGGGAGAACAGGGGGGATGGCTTCAGGATGATTCAAGCGCATTACATTTATTATGCACTTTATTTCTATTACATTATAATATATAATGAAATAATTATGCAAGTCACCATAGGTTGGGGACCCCTGCTTTAGACAATGCATAGTGTTTCACTGGTACAGAAAAGCTTTTCTTCACAATAGTTTAAACAACTATTTGGGAAAATTTACTTCTTACAGTGCTAATAATGCTGGGCTCCCCAAAACACCAAAATTTCAATCACTCATGGAACATAACATTTCCCCATTCCCTGGGCTTTCGGACAAAAATAACAAACACATATTTACAGCCAAGTTACTATAAGGAAAAAGGGAGGCTGGAAGCTCTTGGGAAACAGTAAAGTGTGGGAGTTCGGAGCGCAGAGCACAGAGTTCAAATCGTGACTGTCACACAATAGCTGTGGGATCCTTCTCTAGGGGGCCTCCATTTCTTTCTTTGCACTTGGTGTATAACAGGATTCCAGAGGCTTCCCCCAGCTCCTTCTCAGTTAAGGTGCACAGAGCAAGTCACCTAAGAACAGGCTTTCTTTGAGAAGAGAATTCTTTGAGTGGTCTCCTTTAGTTATGTAAATGTGCCAAGGAGGCACCTATTGCCCCGAGGGAAGAGTGGAATAGGACTTCTCTAAGCCTGACAAAGAGGGCCCCTTTTCAAGGCCCCTTGGAATGCGGAGCTGGTTGCAGGGGAATGGAGCTGGTTGCAGGGGAGACGGCCAACCATTTTGCAAAGCCAGGGCCTTTGAAGAGGAAAGAGTTAAGACCCATCCCTCCCAAACTACTCCCCCAAATCAGTTTGGGGACTAACTACAATTATCTGTCTGGAAAGGCCTGGAAAATTGCTTCAGTAGGACAGGTAGAACCTGAGAGAGTTTGTGGGCTCCCTAGCAGACTGTGTAGCTGGCTGGGACCCACAGGACCCAGCACCCCTAGCATGCTGCTGCTCTTGGGGACAGATCACTGAGCTTGTGAGGGTGACTGAGAGAAGGATAACTTTCTGAAGCATGGGCTCCACTGTAGCCTGTGTAGCACAGGTAGCATCTAAGAAACCACAGGCCTGTGCAGGCCTCGTGTTCAACAGCGCCACTGTGTGGAGAGAGAGGGAACAGCTGGAGATGACTGCTCAGACTTTCTAGAGCAATGGTCCCCAAACTTGTTGCCAACAGTGGCTGGTTTCATGGAAGACAATTTTTCCATGGCAAGTGTTGGGTGGGTGGGGGCGGCGGAGCTCTGCAGTCCCTAACAGGCAGCAGCCTGTGGGTTGGGGACCACAGTTCTAGAAAACACCCCTTGGACTGGGGAAACCCCTGAGGTTCTTGGTCAGTTTGAGAGTGGGTAGAGTCTAAAAGGGTAACCTTGGATTTTTCTGCTGATAAAGGTTCATGAGGAATTTGCGCAATCAATGAGAAAAATTAAAATGTAACCATATTTGCACCCTGAGTTACACCAGTTATACATGTTAAGTGCTTACCACAGTGCCAGGCATATCAAATGCCATATCAAAAATGCTCCATAAAATGGTAATTGTTACATCATTACCAGGGAGCAAGACTGTAAATGCCTTAATCTTCCAGAATGACTTTTGTATCCACTGGGCCCAGCTGGAGCCACTTGGAGTGAACCCGAGGAAGGTTGCAGGGGTCTTTAGACCACTGGTCTCTTTGTGCCCTCAGATTGTCTGCACACACCCAGCACCCCTGCTCCTTGTCCCTGGACCCTCTGCTCTTAGGATCAGGTCCAAACACCCTCCTGAACCCAGAAGGCCTGAGATGAACCCTGCCTGCCACCCAGCCTCCCTTCCCTGCTCTCAACTCAGAATGCACCCACCTCCCTCCCTCCAGCCTCTGTATAAGCTGTTCCCTCTGCCTGGTCCTTCAGGGACAGCTGAACCCACTGCTGCCTCTGGGCCTCCACCCAGACCTGTGTTCAGCAGCCCTTCCACCTCTGTCTTCTGGGTGTCCCTTGGCTGTCCCCTTCATCACGGGACTGTGAGCTCTGGGGAAACAGAGGCCCCAGGGCCCTCTGCTGTCTGTAGCCCATGGCAGGGCCTGGCTTCTGTGAGTGAGTGATGAACAAATAGGGCCCCTCAGAAGCGCCCTGCACTTGGTTTCATGCTGTGCTATTGTAATCTTAAAATTCTTAATAGCTTTTTAGAACCAGAGTCCTGCATTTTCATTTTGCACTGAGCTCTGCAAATTATGTTGACTAAGAGGAAACTGTGGGAAGACTGTGCTGGGAAGGGGGAAATAGCAGCATCGTCCCCTCCTTCCTCCCCAGGGCTTGGACCAGGCAGCTGGGCCCAGGATGGGCATGTACCTGACCCACCTCTGGGATGCCCCTGAGCTGGGTGCATGCGGGGACCTGCTGGCTTGCTCACTGCCACCGCAGTGATTCTCATCCTGGGGTAGCTGCCCACCCCCCACCGGAGGTAAGCAGCTCAGGCCAAGGGCCCTGGCACAGGACAGTAACCCCCAACCCCAGGGAGCCTGTTTTCAATACTTCCAAGTTGACTGCAAGGGAAGTCAGGGAGCCCACCAACCCCTGCTGCACCCCACCGAATCCCACCCACTGAAATAGTAGCCTTGTGGCCAACTCTGGCCTTGCCCTTGGCAGGGGTGGGAAGGCATCAGCCCACGCTTGAGCCAGAGCTCAGCTGTCCACCAGGACACAGGCAGCAGCCGGGTGCACTGTTAGCTCAGAAGTCTCTCTTGCCACACGCCCGTCCCCACTGTAATCCTAGCACTCACCTCCCTCTCAGTCCCTTCAAGGCGTCCTTTTGCACCCACCAGCCAAGAACAAGGAACAAGCTGTGTCTTCAGAAACCTCTGGCAAGCTGGGCCCCAGGCAGGGCCTCTGATGGAGCTGGCAACAGGAAGTTTCACACCAGAAAAAAAACCAGTCCCATTTTATTGAGAAAATAGTCGATCCCTCTATCCTTACCAGGTGACTCCAGCCTGAGGTAGGAGGTGGCATCCTTTTGTACCCACCCCATGGGCCTCAATCCATCCCTTTACAGCGGCAATGCTGGTCTGTCAGACCCTGGAGAAGCGGGTGGGGCAGTTTCTGGAGGGGTTGGCAAGGGCCTGGGTGCTGGGGGCAGCTGGAGTCGGGGAGAGGAAGGGGTGGGCCGGGAGAACACCATCACCTCCTGAGGCCTGGGGCCTTCTCCCTCCAAATTCTTCATAAATAAAACTTCACAGTAATAGAGGAATGTCCACTTCCAGGGCCAAACTGGCTGCTGTCCAGCCAGGAAGCCAGCCCTCGGCAGGGCTGCAGGAGAGACCGTGGCTCGGGCTGGGGTCAGATAGCTTTGGGATGTTGGGGGCTGGGCGCCGCTCCTTTGCCCTGTGTCAGGGGTGGGGTGGGTAGCCCACGTGGAGGTTCTGAGGAGCGCTGAGGTAGTTAGAGTGGCTGGTTGCGCTTCCAGACCTTAGAGGATGCAGCAAGGAACGCAGCCCCCAGGAGCAGAGAGCCTGCTGAGGTACCCTCGAGACTTGGGGACATGGACTGCGGGGGACACCTGTGAGCCTGCACAGGGTTGAGCTTCTCCTGAAAGGGCTGCTTGGTCCCTGGGGAGACTGAGGCATTTCACAGAGGGAGACTCTTCCCTGTGAAGACAAGGGCAGCCCCAGACCCCTGGGGCCGGGCCTAGCCTGGGTACCTGAGCACAGGGTTCCTTCAGTGGCCACCAGGGACTCACAATAGGTCAGAGGGAGCCAGGCAACAGACCCAGGTCAGGAGGGCTGCCAGGGCCTATGTCCTCACTCCTTGGGGGACCTCCGGCTGGCAGCTCCGACTGTTCCCGGGCCTTGATTTCTGGAAATCATCTGCACAGGGAGGCCCCCCTCTGGCTACCTGCACCCCACCACACCCAGTGGCATGTAGGCCCCAGCCCCTCCACCTCCCCACAGGGACCAAAGGCTATGCCTGGGCACTGCAGCTTTAGCCCTGATAACTTGGGGACTCAGAAGTGCGTGCCCTGGCCTGTGCTGGTGGCCCGGCTGGTGTCAGAGCACCTGGAGCTTGCGGGAGCAGGTGAGGTTGCTGTGCACCAGCCCCCACATGCCCAGCAGCTCGGGGGGCATCAGCTTGTGCACAACGAGCATGGAGCGGAAAAAGCACGGCTCCTTGTTCATGCGGCTGTTGCGGTTCCGAGAGATGCCGAAAGTCTTGAAGCCCTCGTGGGCCGTGGGCTGCACGCCCAGCACCTCCAGGCACATGCCCAGGAAGACATCGTCGATGGGGTAGAGCTCTATGGTGTCACAGGCGTGGTGCAGGCGCCGGGCCAGGCCGCCAGCCATGAGGAAGCCACCCCCACCTGCATAGGGTGGGTAGCTGGCCTTGCTGTACAGCGCCCCGGGGATGTAGTATTTGTTGTCCTTCCTGCGGATGGGCCGCGCGTGCTGCAGGACATCACCCACAAACAAGTTTTCCTGTGGCCGCCGGTCAGCCAGAAATTCGAGCAGGTTGGTGGGGTTGACGAAGACATCATCGTCGCCTTTGAAGACGAAGGGCACGTTGGGGCAGTAGATGTCAAGCCACTTGAGGAAGTGGATCTCCTTCAGGGTCAAGTTGAAGAAGGTGTCGAGAAAGTCCCACTGCAGGATGTCGCCGTAGAGGCGGTCCTCATAGGCCAGCAGCTGCTGGTAGTGGGTCCGCTCCTCCTGCTTGGAGGCCGTGCCCAGCAGGAACAGGGTGTGCACGGCGCCCCGGCCCGCACCTGCTGACTCCTGCTCCCGGCCCCAGGTCTGGCGGATGGCCTCTCGGCGGTCGTGCTGCGTGATGACTGACTTGACAACCACCAGCAGGTAGACATCGTCCCTGCACTTCTCTGGGTGGTTCAGCAGCATAGGGAAGTATCGGCAGTGGCGATACAAGAGAAACTGCTGGAATTGTGGCTCCAGGCCTTGGAACCAGGGCTGGTGGGTCAAGTTGATATTGGCTGAGCAGTTAGTGGTAGTCACGTCCCAGGCCTGGGGACCCCGAGAGGCCGTCGGAGTGGGGATGGCCACATCCTTCTTATTCTTCCAGAAGCTGTTGGAGTTCAGCAACTGTCCGCCGGCCTTCTGTGGCTCTGGGGTGGGAGGCAGGGGGTCTTGCAGAAACTGACTGGGGGTCAGACTGCGCTGGAACACTGTCACGGCCACAAGCAGGGCCAGGGCCAGGCACACACTCCTGTAGATGGTTTTCTTCCTATGGGAGAAGAGGGGGGAACAGTACAGTTGAAAGGATGAGCCCAGGACTCTCTTAGCTGCCCTCCTACGGAGGCTGGCTGGTCCCAGATGGGCAAGCACACCTGAGGCACAGATTCAAGTCCCAGAGCCCCTGAGTGGCCAGAGGAGGGTCCTGCTTTCCCTCCCACCCTGACCCCCTCCTCAAAGAGCACTGTGGAATCAGGCCCTGCCACTTACATGCTGAATGACTTAGAGTAGGTCTTGACCTCTCCAAGCTGAGATTTCTTCCCCCAAGTGAGGCTAAAACACGGGACTGTAGTGCTATATAAAGCACCAAGCGGGCAGTGGGCACCAGTCACCTCACCCAGAGGACCTCTGGTGGACACTTTTGCCCTGATCCCCGCCCCTGGCACCCTACTGGCTTTCATTTCTCTGTATAACCCCAGTAACTGCAGGCAGCATTATCATTAGGTGACTGAGCCAGGCTCGCTGGGAGGGGCAGAGGCGGGGCCCTCTCTGCAGCCACCAACACCACCTTGGGGAACGACTGGAGCTCAGGACCTGAGCCTGTCCTCTTCCCTCCCCTCCTGTCCATGCGACCCAGCAAGCTGCCCTATGGTTGACAGAGGCCTACGAATGGAGGGGGCACTTGCCAGATGACCATTGCCCCTCACCGCTACCTTAACACCTTCCCCCCACTTAACATCACATGAAGAGACGGCAGGTCCCGGCTCTACGGCCCTGGGAGGGGACACATTCAGAGCCCCAGCTCTCAGGGAGCCTCCTGGCCCAGGTACCCACCCCACACCCATTTCAGAAGCAGAAATTAGAGCTCTTTGCCCAAAGCACTGCCAGCCCAGTCGTCCTCTGGCAGGACCCCTCTCCTCAGCTCACCCTGTGGGGGCTGCAGTCTCCCCTGTAAAGACAGGGGACTGAGAGCTCCTGGAAAAGGGCAGGTCAGCAGAGGCTTTGGAGGGCAGAGGGCTGGCCTAGCAGGGAGATGGCGCTGACCTCCAAGCCAGGAGTAGCAGGGTGGCAGGGAGACAGGGAGCCCGGGGAGACCCCTGGGGTGGCCTCAGCCTGGCGGGTGGCAGGTCCAGGAACCCAGCGTGAATGGCGGCTGAGCCCCAGATTGACATTTTTTCTAAGGGGTCCCAAGGTTTCCTGAGCATGGGATTGGAGGACAGGGTCACCTCAGGTGCGGGCTGGGGGGTGTGACCCAAGGCCCGACCCTCCCAGGGAGGGGAGCTGAGTACCCTGGATCGAGCCCTCCAGCTCGGGGGTGGGGGGGGGTCCAGAGAAGTCCTTTGTGCCAGTGTGGGAGGCTGGGCCCGGGAAGGTGGGGGGTTGTCCCCCGGGGCCTGGGGGAGGCCCCCGGGCTGCGGGCGCGCTCCACCTGCGCCAGCCCACTCTATTTGCAACAGAAAAGCCTGGCAGGGGAGAGGGGCAAGGGGCCGGGAAGGGTGGAGGCCGGAGCTCCAGGGAACGAGAGCCCCCGGGGAAGGGAGGGGGTCGCCCGGCGCAGGAGGCCCCCGGGGGTCCCAGAGCCCGGCCGGAATGGGGTTGGGACGCGGCTGCCGGCGAGACCTGGAGTCCCGGGCGCCGGGGTCCTGGAGCGGAATCCGGGGGCGGCGGGGCCGGGGCTGGAGAGCGAGCCCAGCCCGCCGCGCACCGCGCACGGCCGGACATCTCCTGCCGCCGCCGCGCGAGCCCGTCCGGCCCGGGAAACTGAGGCCGGCCCCGCACGCCGGGGCAGCTCCCTCCGCGCTCCGGCCCCGCGGTCCCCCCGGCTCCTACTCACCACAGAGACATGGCGGCCCGGGCCGGCGGCGGAGCGGGGCTCGCGGCTCGCAGCTCTGGGGCCGCGGCTCTGGACGGACGGCGGGCGGGCGGGCGGGCGGGGGCGGAGGCCGGGCCGCGCCCCCGCCGCGACTTTCCTCTTCCCGGCGGCGAGAGGAGGGGCCGGCAGGGGCGGCGGCGGCCCAGGTGCCTTAACCCTTTCGGCACCCCCGGCCCTCCCTGCCGCCGACGGCCGGGACCACCCCATTTCTCCGAGGCGCCACCCGAGGCTCCGCCGGCCAGCCGGGCGGCCGAGGCGGTACTCCGGAGACCACGAGGGTCGCCTCCGCCCCCGGGAACGCCTGTCCCCTGCGGAGCCTCCCGGACGCGTGCTTAGCCTGGACACCCGTTCGCCTCCACGCCCCGCGGGGCGCCCCAGGCCCCGCCATTTCCCTCTGGCCCCATTCCTTGGGGTCCGCAGGCAGACAGCGGACAGGGGCTCCTTCTTCCCTTCTGCTTCCTTCCCTTTCCCCTCCCCAGGCAGACCCCACGACCACCACCACCGCCACCACCACCAGGCCACTAGGAGAAGAGGCTGGAGGAGGCTGGGCTCCCTGTCAGGACCCTGGCCCAGGCCATGCTCTGGAAGCCGCCTCTGTACCCCCGGGCTGTCCCCTTCCCACCTCTGGGGTTCCTCCTCCCGCTGAGGGCTCCTGAGCAGCACCTCCAAGGGAAGGTCTGTTTGCCCAGCCTGTTTTTGTCTGCCTCAGCGCAATGTCCTTTCTTTTCATCCACCAAAAAATATTTCATTCAAAGCTCTTTTTGTCCCCAAACCTTTATTCTGCTTGTGTGTGCCAGGTCCACCTACTGTGGGGAGTGGGCTGCACCTGGACATGGAACATGGAGGGGGCATCCTTGGCTCAAGCAGGGCCCCATCCAGGGCACTGTGAGTCTCTCTAACACGTAAAGGCCTTCGCTCGTCCTGCTGTCACTCAGGTTGTTTGTTCTGGTCTTGTTCCGCGTTGAAGTCTCCGTGTTGAGCATACAGTAGGATCTAAAAAATGCCCATAGAGTTGAAACGGAAGCATCGTATGGTCCAATCATAACAGCTAACCGTTCACTGAGTGGTTACAATATGTCAAGCCTGATTCTAGGTCCGTGCATGAATGACTCACTTAATCCTAGAGGCACATACTATTATTATTCCTGTTTTACAAAGGAGGAAATGGAGGTGTGGAGGGGACAGCCCAGCGAGCTCAGTGCACAACTAGCCCATGGCTGGCCAGCAAATCCAGGAGGTCTGCCTGGTGCAGAGGTGGTCCCTGCGCCCTTCCTCAAGCTGTTTTCCCAGGGACAGCAGTGACAGGGAGCCACTTTTGCTCTGGGGCACACAGGGAGGGCAGGAGGCCCCAGCTGGGTCTTAAGCTCCTGAGCAGGAAGTGAAGAGCCCCTTCTGCCCTTTCCTTAAGGTTTGAGGGCCCCTCAGAGGGAGAAGAAAAACTTAAGGTGCAATAGAATGTTTGGGATGTTGTAAGCACCAATCAGGGAATGTGAAGGGCCTTCCAGGCAGAATTCCTAAGGAGAGCCCTGGGGCCAGAGCCCTTTGCAGTGGCCCTCCTGAAATCCCAGAGCAGGCCCCAGAGCAGGCAGAAGGCCTGACCTGCAGCCCAGAATCCCTGCTGGCCTGGCTGCCAGCCACTGAGGGCCACCCACAGCCCCTGAGGCCCCACTGCCCACTCCATCCCAGCTGGGCCTTGGACACTCATCCCCACAGAGCAGCACGCGCTTCACTCCACTGCCCAGGCTTCTGCGAGTGTGGCCTTGAGGAAGGGCTATGGAGGCTCCCCTGGCTCTGCTCCAGGGGCCCTGCTGAGAAGAGCCCACCTGGCTTCACCATTGACCGCTCACCTGAGTGCTGCAGGGTCTCCTCAGGTGCGTGGTGAGGGGCAGACACGGCTGTCCCTGGGAAGGGGTTTTGAGCCTGTGTTTAGGGCCTGGAAGGGTGGGGGTTGGTCAGGGCCCTGCATTTCCTGAATGTCACTAGGGGCAGGTGGCTTATCCCCTTGAGACCTCAGTTTCCTGCCAGCACAGGGTTATGTGAGATGACGCGTGTGACATGCACACACCAATGTCCCCTTGGCGGTGAGCATTGTGGCCGCTGCTGGTAATATTATCATCAGTATTGTCCCACCCCACAAGGCCCCAGAGCTACAAGGGCTCGGGGAGGTGGTAATGGGAGGGAGCTGCCAAGGTCAGGGGAGTTTGCCAGTGGAATCTGGTCAGTTGAGATGAACAGGCTGTCATCATGGAATCATCTGATCTGTACCGAGGTAGAACTCAGAATGGGAAAATGAATGACAACATGAGTCCCCGATGGTGGGTGGGGGGGTAGTGTGGGAGCCTGGCCAGGCTCTGGCTGGCACAGTGGCCCCTACTGCCACTCCATCCAGCCGGTGCCACCTGTTCCCACCCCTGAGGGCAGACTCTCCAGGCAGATTCCTGGGGGTAGTCTCCAGACATAGCCAGGGAGGTTGAGCAAGGCCAGCGGGAAGACAGGGCCGTCAGTGTGGAATCTGCCGCTGCCCCCCACACCTTGCTGCTGGCAGAGCCCACAGTGGATGGAAGTTACAGATCAGGCGATCAGAGATCCGAGGTTGGAGGGTGCGGGGATGCATGAGCTAGCTGGGTAGACTGCAGGAGGTGGGTTCTGTGTCCTTGTCACAAGGCCACTCTCTGAGCACCTCAGGTTGCTGCCCTGGAAGGGGGAGCTCAGTGAGCTGGGATGTGGGAAGACCCCAAGAAGTTCCCCCTTTCCCCACCTTGCCCTGCCCACACCCTCAACCCTGCTGGTAACATCACAGCCCAGGCTTTAACCCAGGGGCAAGGGCCTGCAGAGACCTGGGGTGGGAGAGGAGTCATCTGACCAGCCAAAGGATGCACTGGGACAAGGTTGGGGCTGACTTGGGACACCCAAGAGCAGACTGTGAGGAACTGCTGAGCACCTTGCAGAGAGGCGGCCCTCTGCAGGGCCTTCAGCACCACTGTGTGACGCTCGTGAGCGCGTGCATTAATTTTAGTGTTTGAAAGACCCTGAGCAGAAGTCTACACCCCAGGGGCGGCCACAGCCAGTGCTTCAAATGTGGCTGTCTACACTTGCAGCAGAGGGTCTGTGAATTAGCACTGAAGGGTCCGAGATCATTGTTCTTTAGTGAAAAGCGTGTCACTGGAGATGTGTACCTGGCAAGAAACACTGCAAGTCCCCTCTGCCTGTGCCTGAATGAGCCCGGCAACCCAGCAGGGCAGCCCTAGGTCTAGAACTTTCTCTAGTGGTCCTGGACCCTCTCACATAATAATCTGACTGGAGTCAATGGTTAGCATGTCCTTGAATTCGCCCTGAGAGATTTCCTGAAAGAGCAGAGCGGGGTGTCCCTGGGCTCGTGACAGAGGTGGGATGTCTGTTTTTGTGCTTCATGCTAAAGACTGTTTTCAGCGAGGTAGAGACTTGACTTCGTTGTGACATATCACCTGACCAGGAAGTGTGGGAATGAGACCCACCGTTCTCAGCTGCCTCGAGCCCTCCAAGGCCACCAGTATCCCCTGCAGAGAACCCAGCCCACGGTGCAGGGCATCGTGGGAGGTCAAGCAAGCCACTGCACAAACCAGTGCTGGGGCAGGACCTGGGTCTGGGGCCAGGGAAACAGGAGTGGAGAATGAAGAGGGGGATGGGCCCTCCCTTTAAGGGGTGGGAAGAGGAGGAGGAGGTGGGGGGTGGGGGAGGGGGGTAGGGAGGACCTTGGCTTCACCGCCTGCGTGGTCTAGTTTGGAGTCTGGGAAGTCCCCTCACCCAAGGGAAGACTGGGCACAAAAGAAACCCAGATCAGCAAGGAGCTGAGCTGAAAATGGGAGGAAGTTAAAACAGGCTCCATGCAGGTCCTTATACAAGCGACAGGCTGGGCAGCGTCCAGCATCCTGTTGCAGGGAACCCCGAGACCAACGACCAAGAAGACAGTGTTACCAAACCAGGGAAGGTGTTTTAAAGTGCTGATTCCATGGCCTGCCTTTGGAGAAGCTGCAGGAGCCGGGGAGACTATTCCCTCAAGGTTTCCTGGGGATTCTGATACGTAGGCGTCGGCAGGTTTGGGAACCACTGGCTTCGAGCACTTCAGCTCCAGCTCTCTTGGTAGGCCTCGAGCGAGGGCCAGAGGACGGACATGTCTTCCTGTGAGTCTGGGAGGAGGAGGACAGATGGGGAAGCAGGTCTGGAGGAAATTGGGGCCAGAGAGTGGGAGAGTTGAGGAAGTTCAACTTTCCCACTGAAGTAAGTGACAGCTGAGGAAGCAGAAGTGGGTTTAGGAAATTGAGAAGAGTGGGAGAGGGGTCACAGGCTCCACGTGGGATCTGAGACAGTCAGGGAGGGACAGTGATGCATATGGAGGGCCAGGAAAAGTGGGGGGCTGGCGCCCTGAAGATCCAGGTGTGTGGCTCAAGACAGGGGTGGCCCAGGATTCTTCTGGTTTTGAGTGACAGCAACCCAACTCATAGTAGCTCAAGCAAAAGGAATTTGTTAGCTCATGTAACAGGAACCCCCTGTCCTGGACAGCTGCCCATCCCTGACTCTTTCCACAAGCTTCTTCCATGAGGTGTAGGAGAAAGACAGGCTTACTGGTGGCCTCAGGCACTTATCACTTCATCTGGGGACCCCAGAGGAAATGAGGTTTTTCCCCACCTCGGCTCTCAGCCTCCATATATAAAATTCCAGGTAAGGACTCTCACCGGTCTCACTTCAGTCATGTCCCCAAATCTGGGTCAATGATCATGTCTCAGGGGATTGGGGTACCATGATTGGCCAGATCTGGCTCATATATCCCTTTCTGTGGTTGAGGCAGGGTCCTGAGATTAGCAGCCCGGAGGGAACAGTTTAGAGGGGCAGATCCCTCAAAGGAAGCTGCTATTGTCAAGAAAACCCAGCCCCAGAGGATCACTCAACAGCCACAGAGATGGGGCCAGGCCTCCCGCTCATGCCAAGTCCCCGGAACTCTCAGGTCATCCTCCAAAACCCCTAAGGCTGAGGCCGCAGAAGGAAGAAGAAAGGGGTGGTGCGATGTGGGAAATGGCTCCCCGTTTTCCTGACCAGCCCTTCTTTCTGGGGTGGGGAGGAGCCCCCAGGCTGGCCAGTGGACGGTGGGCACAGCTCCTTCTGGGCTGGGCAGCACAGCTCTCTGGCCTTTCCTGTGCCTGGGCACCCGCTGGCTGCTCTGGGGGCAGCTGAGGCCACGCATAGCTTCGTGGGCAGGGGAGCCAGTCAGGTGGGGTGAGCGAGGCCGCCAGAGAGAGAAGCCGGAGTTCAAAGGGGCCCAGGAACAGCCCCCCAGAGAGGGCTCAGAAGGCACGGACGGAGTGGGCCAGGCTCCCCAGCGCAGCCCTGGGCATGGGCAGCCGGGCTGCACCCAGACCCCTGTTGGCAGGAGTGTTGGTGGCCACACTCACGTAGACACACACAGCCAAATGCACACTCACACCCGGACACACACACAGAATCACACAGGCATACGTGCAGCCCAGACCCAGACACATAAACACATACACCCAGGGACGTGCATACACACAGACACACACACATTCAGACAGACACAAACAACACCTGTCGGCCAGATACACAGACACCCACACAGCAGTACGCACAGAGACACACGACAGGCATACATACACACACACCTGAGATACATGCACACACATACACACACACAGACACACACAGACACACATGGCCTTTCCCAGTTGGGAGGCACCTCCCTCAACCAGCTCATCTGCTACCAGTGAAACCCCACCTGGCAGACCCTTGGGAGTGGCCCAGGACCAGGCAGGTCCCTCTTGCATCCATGAACAGCCTGTTTTGATCCTTCCCCAGGTCCTCAAGTCTGTGCCCACTTCGACCTCCAGGAGCCTCTAGGCACTCCCCACAGCCCCTCCACCAGCAGCCCCGGCCTTCTCTCTCTCACCACGATCCGGCTTCCTTCTGCTCAAATGGGCTGCCCCCGCCCCTTCTTCTAGATAGAGTGAACTCCTGCTCATCTTTCAAAACCCACCTCAAATGACACTTCCCTTGGAGTAGGTGCTCCCTCCCTTGGCTGGCATCACCCTGCACGAGTCCTGTCTGTCCCTCATCCACCTACCCTGCCACACTGGGAACAACTGAGAGCAGGAACGAGGCTTTCCGTTTTCCTGGTTGGCAGCACATGGGATGGGTGGCACTGATGCCTGTTGGTTGAACAACTGACGAATGAATTGCCAGCATTGGCCACCTGGAGGAGACCGTGACGGGGAGGAGGGATAGTCTTGCCACGGCCATATTCAGAGGATGACAGGGTGTGCCCACCCTGGGCGGCAGACCTGCAAGCCCCAGCCCCAGCACACACGGTCAGACTCACGCTGCCATACATTGACACGCGGGTGGGCACTCTGCCCCTCGTCCTGGACAGCTGGGCCCAGGCTGCACCCTCCCCCCAGGCCACCAATGACTCACATCCCGCCCGCCAGTCAGCCAGCACTGGTAAACACAGCTTCCTTTCAGCCCCTCAGCCTCAAACACTAGCTCAGTCTTCCCTCCCTGGCACCCCACTCCCTGCTGAGCCAGCCTATCCTCCCAGGCTGGCAGCGAGGCCCCATGCTGAGGCCACGCCGAGGCCTCCTTCCTGTCCAGCGCACAGGGCTCCCTGTCTCTCGTCACCCGGCTCCTGTCCAAGCCACCCTGAATGGCTGCCTTTTCATGGGCCAGAGCCTGACCAGGTGCGTCTGGGCAGCCCTGCTCCCGCCATGCCCTGCTGCCTGAAGAGACAGTCCGTGAGGGATGGGCTGGAGAGCTGGAGGGACCCAAAGTGATTCCCAGAAGTCCTTCCCAGGCCCTGGTCAAAGGTATCCTTACACACAGGAACTCCTCTTCATACACATCTTCCTATCTGTCTCCCTGGTAACCCTAAATAGCCTGGCCAGACACAGGTTTTTATTAGTCCCGTTTTACAGAGGAGGAAACTGAGGCTCAGAGAAAGGTCAGCCAGCTGGTGGGTGGTGGGGCTAATAATGCGGCCTCGTGGGCACCTGTGGCAGGGTCCACAGGTGGGCACCACACGACAATGATCACATGTCAGTTCTGGGATTTGTACCCAGCACCCCTCCCCTTCTTTTAGTAGAGACCTCACTAGTCTCTAGGGTGTTCTCTCGACCAGGATGCACTGCTGGGAGGACCTTACACCCCCTCCCGTCCCAACGACATGGGCCTGTGACCTAAGCCCGCCCACTCAGGGCTCTTCCCTGATTTCCAAAGTGGAACCGGTCTCTGATCATCAGGCTTTTGAGGGTGACTGAACATACTGGAGAAAAGTGCCCGACACTGCAGGGAAAGAATAGAACACACAAAGCGAAACAGAAACAGGAGACTGAACAGGGCTGGAATCCTGCGGTGGGCACATTCATGCCCATCCTCAAAGATGTCCACACCCTAATCCCTGGAACCTCTCACTATGTTAGGTTACAGGGCAAAAGGGCCTTTGCCCATGTAATTAAGGTCGCAAACCTTAAAATTGGGGGATTATTCTGAATGATCCAAGTGGGTGCCGTCTAATCACATGAGCCCCTAAAAGCAAGGAACCTTCTCTGGCTGGAAGCAGAAGAGATGCAGCAAAAGGGAAAGTCAGAGAAATTCACGAGAAGGCCTTGGCTGCTTTACTGGTTCTGAAACCTAGGGACAACATGCTGTCTGGAGACCAGGGAGAGGCCTGGGGAGCCAAGGGCAGCCCCCAGCCGACACCAGCAAGGGAATGGGAAGCTTTAGTCCTGCAACCTCAAAGAACTGGATTCCGCCAGCACCCAGGGAGCCTGGGAGTGGGGTCTTCCTGGGACTTTTAGTAAGGGCCCAGCTGGCTGACTCCTTGTAACTAGCCAAGCCAACTTTGACTTCTGACCTGCAGAAATTGGGAGGTGACAAACGTGTGCTGTTTTAAGCTGCTGTGTTTGTGGCGATTTGTTACAGCAGCACTAGAGGATAATATAGGCCCTGAGAACTGGTGACACCCTGCCTCCCCTGGTTCGGTTCCAGGAGCCAATAATTTTTCATTTGTGGTTTTTGTCAACAACTAAAGATTCCAGACTGATGCTGTTATTGTGATCTGTCTCGTTTTCCATCTCCCACAAACAGCCTGTCCTCACGGCCGGGGAGGAGACAGGGGCTCCCAGCACTGGGGGCAGCTCTTTGTCCCAGCCACCATCGCACAGGCCTAAGCACAGCAAAGGCTGTGGGACGGACGAGCCCTCTTGCAGCCTTCAAAGGTTTGAAGTGTCTCCTCCAGAAGGCCCAGACCTGCCCCTTCCTCACCAAGACGGAGCCCTCCCTCCGCCCCAGAGAGTCTGAGGTCACCGGGGAGAGAGCCAGCATCTGGGAGCCGGGAGAAGTGACTGG
Organism: Lepilemur ruficaudatus; assembly: GCA_963574885.1. NCBI lineage: Eukaryota > Metazoa > Chordata > Mammalia > Primates > Lepilemuridae > Lepilemur > Lepilemur ruficaudatus. Next base: position 25,211 of record CAUYRT010011694.1, read on the forward strand.
TCTGAGAAGGCGCCATGGTGGCTTGGTCAAAGCGTGCAAAGGTCGGCAGGATCAACAGACAGAAAATCACGAGGAGGAAGATTGGCAGCACAACAGGACAGAAAAGGCTGGTGTCTCCACTGTGTGCAGAGATCCTTGGACAGAAAAACAAGAAGACTGCACGGGAGAAATGTGGCCTCCAGTTCAAGAGATGTAAAGCTCACAGACAGGTGAGGGGAATCAAGGAAAGGAAGGAAGCAGGGGTGGGGGAGGCGAGGGGGAGAGAAAGGAAAGGATAGAAATGCTGTTTGCACTGATGGGATGGCAGGAGGCAGCATCCCAGCCTCGGTCACCCTCCCGCCCCAGGCCTGCCTCCTTCTGCGCAATCTCAAGGCACCATCAGCTCTTCTTCAGCACCCTGGAGCCGCGTTCCCCCAGTCTCTAGTCTTCCCACATCGAGGGCCTTTGCTCCACCCTTCAAGAGCACTGACTGAGCAACGAGGGTGTACAGACCCAGAGCCAGGCGCTGGGATGGAATGAACAGTTCTTAGATGCAAGACCAAAAGCACGGTTCATAGATGAGCAAAACTGATAAACTAGACTTCATCAAAATTAAGGACTTTTGCTCTTTGAAAGACATTTGGAAAAGAATGAAAAGATAAGCCACAGACTGGGAGACACTATTTGCAAAGCACAGATCTGATAAAGGACGTGTATGAAAAATATATAAATAACACTCAAATGTGATAATAAGAAAACAAACAACTCTATGGAAAAAATGAGCAAAAGATTTGAACGGACGTCTCACCACAGAAGATATTTAGATGGCAAATGCTCACATGAAAAGATGCCCAACATCATTAGTCATTAGGGCAATGTGAATTCAAACCATGTGAGAAACCGCTACACAGGTACTAGAGGATCTGAATTAAAAAGACCGACCATATCAAGTGTTGACAGGGATATGGAGCAACTGGAACGCCCACATACTGCTGGCGGGAATGTACGACAACTTTGGAAACCAGCTGGACAGTTTCCCAATAAGTTAAACATACAACTAACATGTGATCTGGCCATTCTACTCCTAAGTATTTGCCAAAGACAAGCAAAATGTATGTCCACACAAAGTGTGGTATGCCATCAATGTTCGTAGCAGCTTTATTTGTAGTAGCCAAATTTGCTGATGGTGGCGCATCTGTACAGTGGAATACTACTAGTAATAAAAACGACAAAATCATTGGTACATGGCACAACAGGGATGATCTTGAAATAATTATTCTGAATGAAAGAAGCCAGACAAAAAGAGTACCAGCTGCATGATTATATTAAATGTATAAAATTCTAGAAAATGCGAATCTATCCATGACAAAAGATGACAGAGCTAGGACGAGGCAGAAGGACGTGGTCAGAGGGCTCGAGGAAACTGCCGGAAGTGCTGTTCGCTATGTTGATTGCAGCGATGGTTTCACAGGTGTTTACACATATCAAAATTTATCACTTTGTATGCCTTAAACACATGGAGTTGATTGCCGTCAATTAACCTCAATAAAGTTGTTAAAAAGAATAAGAAGAGCGACTAGGATGCGTGTGCTGCCCTGGGAGAGTTTGTGGTTTGCAGAGGAGGCGGCGAGGCCCAGCAGGGCTGCAGCCCAGAGTGACCTGCATGTGGGAAGCTCAGGTTGAGAGCCCCTGAGTTAAGACCTGAGCCCTGGTCCTCAAGGTGTGGCCAGGCAGCATTGATATCCCCAAGGCTCCTTGGAGTTGCCAGCGCCCAGGCCCCCTTGGCCCTGCCAGGGCACTCACACACATTTGAGTTTGAGCAGGTGCCAGGCCCAGCAGGACACTGGGAACAACCCCAGGTCTTCCAGGCCCTCTCAGAGCTCCCAGCAAGGACTGCACAGTGTATCCATGCTGTGACAGGGATGTGAGAGACCTGGGAGAGCCAAAGGCAGGGGGCGGGCAGCAAAGGCCTCCTGAGGGGCTGAGGTCCCAGCAGAGGCCCAAAGTGGGGCCAGGTGGGTGGGGACGAGTGTGCAGAGACCACAGCACATGGGGGCATGCCAGGGAGGTAGAGGCAAAGGTTGGAGCCAGAAGAAACTTGACCTTGCCTCCCCTGGGGGCTAAGCCCTCTCCAGCGGCCTTCACAGGTCTCAGCTTGGCCCCCACGTCCGGCCCTCCATTGCTGGGTTGCTGAGCTTCCTTCCTGCCCCTCAGGGTCCGAGTCAGGGCAGGGGCCTCGCTTTGCTGCCACTCTGCCTCAGCACCTGGCCCCGGCACAGAGCAGGGACTCAGAAACACGGATTCTCTGCTCAGAAAAGTGACAACACAGACATAAATATGGTACACACTTCAGGGAACCCAGCTCCTGCCCCACTGGGACACCTAGTTAAAACTCTGGGCGCGGCGGCTCACGCCTGTAATCCTAGCATTCTGGGAGGCCGAGGCAGGTGGATCCCTCAAGGTCAGGAGTTCGTGACCAGCCTGAGCATGAGTGAGACCCCGTCTCTACTAAAAAAATAGAAAGAAATTAGTTGGACAACTGAAAATATATAGAAAAATTAGCCGGGCATGGTGGCACATGCCTGTAGTCCCAGCTACTTGGGAGGCTGAGGCAGAAGGATGCTTGAGCCCAGGAGTTTGAGGTTGCTGTGAGCTAGGCTGACACCACGGCACTCTAGCCCGGGCGACAGAGTGAGACTCTGTCTCAAAACAAACAAACAAACCTCTCCAAGCAGACATGCCAGCTGCCCCGGCACTGTGGGGCTTCCATCAGCCATGGAGACAAGTGACCGTATGTTCCTTTCTGCTGCTGGGAGGTGGGAAGTGCCGGGCAGTGAAAGCCACCAGCGACGGGCAGTGAGAGGTGAGCAGGTGCCACAGAGGCTGGGGTGGCTCTCGGCCACTCTGGCATTGCCAGGAGAAGTAAAAATGTTTATGGCCATTGGGCACAGACAAAGTGAGGCCACGTGCAGAGGAAGGGGCCAGGCGGCTCCCACCTGTGGGGCCTCCTGGTGGCACTGAGGGTCTCGGCTACACAGCGGGTGGAAGGAAGCTTCCAGGCCAGCCATGGGGTCTGGGAAGGCCTGGGAAGGTGCTCTGGTGAGGTTCTTCTGCCCCAATGAGCTAAGCCTGCTTTGGATGGCTGAAACCCACACCCAGTCCTGTGTGACCACGGAAGCTTTCAGCAGGACAGCGAGAGCTGGGCGTCCCTGTGGGCAGCGAGGCCCTGGGCTCTGGAGGGCTGGGCCTGGGCACTGCCAGAGGAGATGCCACGGGGCCAGGGAGGCCCCCCCCTCCGACTTCTAAGTGCGCCTCTCCCCGCCCAGCTCTCCTCTCCCACGTGAAGCGGGGCGGGGAGACACAGATGGAATCTTTCCTCCTGGAGTTGACATTCATTCCCACCTGGGAGCTTCCTGTCTCGGACTGCGTCGCAGGCCGTGTTGTTCCAGTCAGGGATTAACATTCTGAATTGCAGTCTGGCTTTACTCCTGAAATCATATTGGTTTATGGCCAGGTTTAGACCTGTGATGCTGTCTTACTTCCGAGAACTTACGGAGCCAGAGGCCCGGCCCCTCCCCTTTGCCCGCTCAAGCCCTCTCGTCGCTGGGTGGGGTCCCCGTGCTCGCCCTCCTCGCTTCTTGCTGCCAGCTGGCTGGAGCACAGCTGGGAGGCTGCTGGGAGCCCTGGGTATGACAGGGCGCTGGCGGGAAGAGGGTTGTCGGTGGGCAGATGGGCAGGAGTGTTAAGGGGCATTTTCAAAGCCAGAGGACCCAAGATTCTGGAGAGTGGGCCTAGGATCTGTTCTTAACATGGGAGGGTGATGGCAGGTACCAGGGTGGCCGCTGATTATGGATGTAGGAGGACCAACAGAGGAGGAAAGAAAAACCTAAAGCTGGGTTTGGGCTGAGACAGTAGGAGCCCCATAAAACAGGAGGGAGCTGGGGCTTGTGGGGACAGGCCTCAGTGACAGAACTGGAGCCTGTTTTCTGGGTGACAGGCTCCAGCTTTTGCTGTGTCTCCACTGCTCTGCAAGGCTATGAGGTTTGATGTTGGATCTGCTTTGGTGCCTGAGCCCCGCAGACCAGCTGGGGTGTGGCAAGGGCAGAGGGGCGTGCTTCAGGGCCCTGGGTCCATAGACAGTGCTGGGAGGCCAGAGCCACCCTGCGTGGGCCACAAACCTCAGCCAAGGCATTTCAGCGCCGGCCCGTCCCCACCTTCAGCTGCTGTCACGGAGCCTCACATTCCAGCAGTAAAGTTTTTCATCTGCCAGACCATCGTGCAGGAAACACCAATGATACATTGCATCCCTGGGCCAGATTGAGTTTTGAGTTTTATCTAACAAGTTCAATGACCTTGAACTTTGAGGTCCAGTTTGTTCGGCCTACTGCTGCTTGTGTCTATGGGGACCTTAAAATCCTCAGCAGGAAACTTGAGCCTCATGGAGTGGGTCTGGCTCACCAGCAGAGCCGAGAGCTGACTCTGGACCTCGAGCCAGGCACTGCCGCTGTCATTGTCTGTCCCACCTTTGTTCCCTTGCTACATTCCCCAACCACTGGCCACATCGTCACCTTTTTGTCCCTTCATAGTCTTGCATTTCTACACAACACAGAGGGAACCCTGACCATTTTGAAATTAAAACAGAGGTTTCAGAAATGTCATAAGGATGAAGGATGGAGTGGTCTTGAACTTCATGAGAGAAGCGTTTGCTGCTAGAGTGTCAGAGGGACCCAGCTGATGATGGGTCCTGTAAGGTCCTGAGCCGCTGGCGTCCACCCATACTTCCTGGGGGAGCGCTGGGTTTGGGCAGACAGTGGGGCACAGCAGGGTAGAGTGCATGTGTTTTGGGGGCACAGTTGAACGATGAAAATTTTGAGAAGCAGAGTTACAGACTCTGTGATTTAAGGTGGGTTTGAAGGAAGATGGGGAATGATGTGGCGTGTGGCATTGGAGCGGCAATCCCAAGTCTAAGTGATCAGGGTTAGTGTTTTAGTTACAAACCTTTTGGTTGCTAGCAAGGGACACCCAACCTGAAGTGTCATTTTAAAAAAGGCAGCGATTTATTGGCTCAGATCAGCAGAGCAGGGCAGGTGTTGCTGGAAACAGCTGCAACCAGAGACCCCACCTGGCAGTGCCTGCCCTGCGCACGTGACAGCTGTCGCTCCAGAACCCCAGGCACACATCACGCCACCCCCACGGGTGGGCTCAGCAGAGCACCACGACGCCTTAGAGCCCAACTTCCAGGTGGTGTGTAACGCCACCCTCCACCCATGGTCTCAGTGTCACCCCCTCTGGGGCCTCTGGAAGTGCCATGTTGGTCGTGGCCCCCTTGCCAGCTGTAGTTCAGCTCTCCTTGAAGTCTTTCTGTTGAGAACGGCTCCTTCTTCCATTCTTCCCTCTCTCCCGTTGCCTGGGCCTCCCTCTCACGGGTCTGGCCCTGCCTGGCTCTGCCTCCTTTGCTGTGACTAGGGTCGGTGGGGAGGGAGGTTGGTCGTGGGGTCTCCGAGTACCCCCAGCCTCCCTGCCCCTGGATATGAATGTGGTACAGTCACACAGCAATTCAGACAGCCAGGTCTCTCCTATTTCCTGGGTCCCCAGCAGGGGTTCTCACAAAAACTCAGAACCTTTCTCTCCTCTTAGCCTAGTTTTTGTGGTTTTCTACCTGACCACTACGCCACACCCTTGTGGAGTCCTGGCCACTGCTGGGGGGGTCTCCTGATGGCGCTGACTCTCTGCCCAGGGCCTGTACCCCACTGTCTGCCCAAACCCAACACGCCCCTATCCTCTGCCCCACTCTGCTGGGGCCACTCGCGCCTTGTCTAAGGTGCTCTGTACACAGAAACAGGCCCTCCTCTTGGGCTCCCATGCTGGCTGCCACATAGCCCTACACCCCTGCTGGGATCCCGATGCCAGGCCATTAGTCCCTCCCCAGGCCCTGGGGCCCTCTAACCACACTGCTCCCCTGGTGTGGTCCTTAAAGACTGGTCTTTGGCCTGGAATGGTGCTGGTGACCCCTGACTGTATGTCCCAGCCCCATTTGCCCCCGCTCTTCTTGCCTCTGGCTCAGGCTCTACTCCTGCCTCCCGCCAACAAACCAGGGCCCCAGGCCTGCCCCTGTGGACCCGTAAGTCTCTGGCACCCTCTGCCTGGTTTCTCCCTTGGAGATGCTGCTGCCCAAGTTTAGGCTGAGTCCGGCACAGCTCGGGGACCTGCTAGTTCACGGGGACACCCCACACTTGGCTCTTTTTCAGCCTGGTCGGTGCTCCCTGCCCCAGGCTGTTTAAGAACCAGACCACAAAGTCCTGGGATTCCAACTGTGTATCTAGTGAACTCTTCACTCCCAGGAAGTGGTGACTCCTTGCTGACGACTGCTGACAAAGGGCAGCTCCACGCCGTGAGCACGGAGGGCAAACGCTTCTGAGAGGCACACGGGGCAGTGGAAGCGGGAGCAGTGGCAGTGTCCCAGGCAGGAAGGTGTCCAAGGAACACCCGGAGCAACTGAGCAAAACCCTCAGTTATCACAGAACCCGGGGAGAGAGCTACGGCTTGATCTTGGAAGACGAACCGATGCTGGTGCTTTGGGCCAGCACTAGAGAGCTGAGGACATGAAAGAGGTGTGGGCAGAGACAGCCACCACCTGGCCGCTGCACGTGCCACCCTTGGCTTTGCCATTCTAGTGGGCACACACTGCCTGCTCCTTCCAACTTTCTCTGGCACAGTCCCTGGTCCAGCCGACATTCTGCCTCCAGGGCTGCACCGTCTCGCGTTGCTCCTGCCACAGTGGTGAGCTGGGAAATGCTTAACAACCAGCCCTCTGTGGGGGGAATAACAATTGTAGTGTTTGCCCATTTCTGTGGTGTAAATGCTCCCAGCACAGCCAGCTTCAGGCTACCAAAATGATGTCACTGAACACAGAGTTGGGAAGAGATGCATGGGAGCCTTCATTTTACTGTATTTCCTCCGCACAGATACAGCAGATGCAAATAACCTCCAGAACAGACACTAATAAATGCAGCAAAATAATCAGGAAAGAATGTTTTGAGTATTTATTACCTTTGTTTTTTTTTTTTTTTGAGACATAGTCTAACTCTGTTGCCCGGGCTGTAGAGTGCTGTGGCATCAGCCTAGCTCACAGCAACCTCAAACTCCTGGGCTCAAGCAATCCTTCTGCCTCAGCCTCCCAAGTAGCTGGGACTACAGGCACGTGCCACCATGCCCGGCTAATTTTTTACATATATTTTTAGTTGTCCAATTAATTTCTTTCTATTATTAGTAGAGACGGGGTCTCGCTCTTGCTCAGGC
>CAUYRT010011695.1:0-13278 GCA_963574885.1 Lepilemur ruficaudatus
GCCTGTAGTCCCAGCTGCTCGGGAGGCTGAGGCAGAAGGATCGCTTGAGCCCAGAAGTGTGAGGTTGCTGTGAGCTAGGCTGATGCCATGGCACTCTACAGCCCGGGCAACAGAGTGAGAGTTAGTCATGTTTGTCTTCTCTCTCTCTTTTTTTTTTCTGTCTGGCAAGATGTTTATCAGTTTTGCTGATCTCCTCAAATAACCAGCTTTTGATTTCATTGATTTTCTCTATTGCTTTTCTGTTTCTTATTTCATAGATTTTTGTTCTTATCTTTATTGTTTTCCCTTATTCTGCTTGCTTTGGGCTGAATTTGTTCTTCTTTTTCTAGGTTTTTCAGGTAAAAGTTAAAAAAGGACACCTATAAAAACTTACAATTAATATCATACTTAATGATAAAAGACTGAGTGCTTTTCCTCTAAGATCAGTAACAGTACAAGGATGTCCACTCTCGCTGTTGCTATTTCATATCATAATGAACATCCAGTGGAATAAAGCAAGAAAAAAGAAATAAAGGCACACAAATTGGAAGTGAAGAAATAAACCTGCCTTTATTGGCAGGAGCTATAATTTTCTATGTAGAAAATCATAAATAATCTACCAAAAAAAAAAAAAGACTAGAAACCATGAGTTTAGCATGGTTTCAGGATACGACATCAACATAAAACATATCAGTTGTAACTCTATACACTAGCAGTGAAGAATTGGAAATTGAAATTTAAAAGCAGAACTACTTAGCATCAAAAAACATGCAATACTTAGGGATAAATCTAACAAAATAGTACAAAAACTATACACAGAAAAGCATAAAATATTGGTAATAAACATTTAAGAACTAAATGTGCTGAATCCACAGACCAGAATATTCTATATTGTTCAGGTATCCTTGCCAAAACACATCTATAGAATCAATGCATTCCCAGTAAATATCCCAGTAAGCATTGTCTGGAAATAGACAAGTTAATTTCAAAATTTATATGCAAAGAAAAAAACCAGAATAACCTATTTTCCCATCAGGCACCCACTGAGTCCCTATACTCAAGTTTCATGCTATCTTTAGAATTCAGAATTGTCTCCTAACTAAATCTATTCACCCTATACTCGTTGCTTAATCTATTATACATTGAATGATTGTATGTTCTTTAAACTACATACAATTGCATTTTATTAAGAGCAATGGTTGACATAAATACATTCAACTAGAATAACTTTCTATTCTTGATTGGCTTGTTGGGAAGAATCAAGAAATTCAAATATCAAGGTATGAATTTATCATATAACCTTTTTTGTAGAAAATAAAAGTGTGAATCTGTATTTCCTTACTTGCAAGCAGTAGAAGAAATGAGCATATTCTTTTCCATACTTTTCAAAGAAGCTTCTGTCACTAACATCTGCTCCTCTTTATATGATGTTTAGGTGAAGATATAGCCAGTTATCTTAAGCTTTATCCAAAAAAAAAAAGATAGGTAGAGTATGTATGAACCAAAATCTTAAAATGTGAATATCAAGACCCTATTTTTAAGGCACTACCTATCTCATATTTTATCAAGCATTTGCCTCTAGTTTTGGCTTTACCTATTTCTGTGTATGTTTTGGTAAAATAATTAACCAAAATCCACGTCCATTGTCCTCCTCATCCTTTACATTCTGCCACCACTTGCTTGACCCAATCATCTCCCACTTCCTGTGTGTGGCTTGTCTCCAAAGCTCCCCAGAAATTCAGGGTTAATTTCTGCTGCACCTATTTCCTTAGCTCATTTTGCAAGTTTCTGGGTCGATGCAGATAATCACAAAGCCCACTTGGCCAAGCGATGGAAATCGATAAGGAGGGAGACAGCAGGAGCGACAGGGGGCGGGTTCAGAAACCTTGCCACACAGTGTGCTGGCTTTGTTGAGCTTCATGACACAGGCTCATGTTCTGTAAACTTTTCATCTGCACACAAATTGCATTTCACAACAATACTTAAAAGGGTGGGTTACTGATGCTGCATGTGGGAGGTATGTGCACAAATCCTGTTATCAGATAATGGGATTACCATGCATGCCTCCTGAGCATGCTTTCAAAGTTTACTCCTAAATCTACATATACAGCCACAGGCCAGCCATTTTATAGCACAACAAACACAATCACTGCCAAATTATTTTTATAGTCACCATGATTGTTGTCATTTCTGTCATCACTTCTGAGTTGAGCAACAGCAACATCCATATCAAGGTGAGCACTATTTTCTTCCCTCCCATATCCACGTCATCACACCCCACCCACCCCGAGTAACACCAAAATGTTTCTTAGTGTTTGTTCTGAAGTCCAGAAAATTATTGCCCTTGAGTAAATTAAGAAGAAAAATCAATAAAGAAAAAAGAAAATAGCAGGCATTTTAGCAACACAGATGAGATGTCTTCTACAAAACTTATAACCAAAAAGCTTTTCTAAATGGTCACTTACCATCTATGCTGTCACTGGCTTTCATTGAACCTTTCACTTAGTCTTAGGTTATGGATAGCACAGGTGCAGGTTCAAGCCTCCACCCAGTTTTCAAAAATTTCACGTCCATGACTGTTGCCCTCTTGTGGCTAGGAAGACCTCATACTGTGCTCCAACTTCACCACTCCAGCTGGGGAAATTGTCCTGCATGGGCAGACCAGGCCATGATCCTCAGGACTGTGCTGACTATTGATCAGAGTCCCTGACCAGCAATCAGAATGTCCTAATTTATAGTTTTCCCTCAAATGTGGATTTATTTATTTGGAAATTATTCAAGGTATTCAACTAAATCCTTTTTGTATACACATTTAATGAATCATTTTTACTATAAATTATATGAAAAGAAACACAATATATGTATCGATAAAATATATATAATTCAGTGAGAGAAGTATCTGATGGGTATATAGTAGTATCTCACTGTAGTTTTTATTTGCAAGTTCTTTATTACTAATGAGTCTAAATGCTTTTTCATATACTTATTGACCATTTAGACATCTTCTCTCATGCATTGCCTGTTCAAATCTTTTCCATTTTTCTATTGGGCTCTCTTCCACCCTACCTTTATTGAACTGTAGAAGTTCTTTTTATATTTGGGTTATGAGCCCTTTGTCTGTTAGATGTGTTGCAAGTGTTTTCTCCCTCTCTGTGACTTTCCTTCTCCTTCTCTTAATGTGTCTTCTGACATATGTAATAAAATTTAACAATCTCTTTTTTCCTGTGCCTTATTGAAATGTATCTTTCCCTGGCCCCTGGGCATAAAGGTGTTCTTTTAGATTACCTCCAAAAACCTTTATTGTTTTGCATTTGACATTAAGACCTACTTTCCACCTAAAATTGACTTTTGTCATGTGTAGATTATGGATCCAGTTTATTTCTTTGTTTTTTCCCTTTTTCTGTTTTGTAATTTATGACTCATCTGTCCTAGCACCTTTTATTAAAAAGATGAAAAAATAGTCTTTTCCCTATACTTTTACATTGCCTCCCTTGTAATCAATATGATCAATTTATAAGTATGTGTATGGGTCTCAAACTCTTTATCATGTTCACTTATTGGTTTATCTACTCTTGAACAAAAATGATGCTTCATGATTACTAATGCTTTTAAGGTTTAGTATCAAGTAGAGAAAGTCTTTCCACATTGGTCTTCTTCTTCAAGAGTATTTTAGTTATCCTTGGCCCTGTGCATTTTCATATAAATTTTAGAATTAGCTTGTCAAGTTTTACACACACACACACACACAGAAAAAAAACGTTGCTGTTTTTGACTGGCATTACATCGAATCTGTAGGTTTATTTGAAGAGACTTAACATTTTTTAAAATGTTGAGTCATCAAATCCATAAACATGGCACATTTATTTAAATTGCATTTACTTTCTCTTGCAAAGTTTTATAGTTTTCTTCATGAACGTTCTGCACTTTTTTTTAGATTTATACCTACGTACATGACTTTTATGTTATTTTGCATGATATCTTTTATTTTATTTTCTAAATACTGGTTACTGATATACAGAAATGCAATTAATTTTTATACTGATTTTGTACCCACTGACGAATTTGATTAAATTCAAATAATGTAGTTATACGTTCCTTTGGATTTTCTTTTCTTTTCTTTTCCCGTTTTATTTCAAAATACTAGGGGGTACAAATGTTTTTAATTACATGGATCACTTTTGTAATGCTTGAGTCATGGCTATAGGCATGCCTATCTCCCAGATAGTGTTCATTGTACCCGTTAGGTGGGGAAAGCCACCAGGGAGGGGAGGAAGTGGCCCCACCTAGCCAAAAAGTCTGCTTGTGCGGGTGGGGCCATCTGAAATTCACAGTCTGCTGTGAGGTGTGGGTTTCACTGTTCTCCCCCTTCCCCTGCTCTGAGTTCTCCTCTGGCATCTGCCAGCAGGCAGGAGCTCAAACTAGCTGAGCTCCCCCATGATGGCACTTCAGGCTGGGAGCTTCCCTGTCCAGGATCCCACCCTGGGCTGACAGCATGGCCTTCTTGTCGGGGGAGGCGTGCTCCACGAGTGCACTGGGGCCAGGACCCACACTGTGCTCTCCTCTCAGTTCTGCCCAGGCAGGCTCCCATGCCTCCCGAGATTAGTTCACAAATCTCCCCTTCAAGCCCCCAAGCAACATGATTGAGTCCTGAGGGTACAACGTCTGGCCTGCGGGCCTGTCCCTGGGTCCCAGATGATCAATCCCTGACAGTGCCAGTGAGAATGCTAGTGCCAAGCTGCCTATGGTGTGCTCAAGCAGGTTTGATGTCCCTCTGCTTTGGGGTGTGCCCTGCTCCGATGGAGCAGCCAAGCAAGCAGCACCAGGCACAGCCAGTGAGCAGGAAGCCCACAGTGCGAACATCCCTTAGTCTGCTGCAGGTCTTTAACAGGAAAGGTTTGAGCCCTTCTCCGCGGAAGCTGCGGTGTGGAGGCTGCACCCACAGGAGAAAAGCAGAAGCCCCTCAGAGCCCTGGCTCAATTGTCTTTCTCAGCTGCCAGCAGGCTGGGGAGAGGAAGGGGAGGAAAGAGTCTTAATGGAGGTGAACTGGCACTCTGGTCATCTCTTTCCCCATCTCCCGATGGCGGGCCAAAGGGAATGTCCAGGCTCTGGGATCATACAGATCCCCCCGGACGCACTGGGCCCTGGGGTTCCCACATTCCAGGTGGGAGTTGGGAAATGTTTGTGTGGGAATGAGTGAGACAACAACTGAGGGGCTGAAGCCCCCTGGGGAGGACAAAGGCGCATGGTGGGTGGAGAAGCAATATCTGTCATCTAAGCTTGGGTCTGTGGTGATAGTAAGCGACCCCAAGAGGGGCTGGCGGCCTGGTGCTTTGCCCTCAAGACGCTCGTGGTTCACTGATGGCAGCACCTTTTGGGCTCCTGAGGGTAGAAAGGCTCTCTAGCACCTCAGGAGCCTGCTGACTGCCAGAGAAGTGAGGGAGGGAGAAACAAATGCGCTCACCTGCCCTTTTCACTGGACTGCAAGCCCCTCGGGGGCTGTCCTCTGCCAGTATCTTGCTCCTTCTTGTTCTGCTCCGCAACTTCTTCCCACGGAATCTCTGGTAGGTTCTGCCACTTTTTCCTCAGACTTACACCCGATCTATGTTTGTTTGTTTGTTTCAATGAAAACTTTTTCTTCTTTCTGAGATGATCTGGCAGCCGGTGTCTCTGGTCAGCCATCTTTAAAGTGCCAACTGTACTATTTTGGATTTTCTGTATCACTAGCAATCATCTTTAAATAATGACAGTTTTGTTTCTTTCTTTCCAATCCTTATACTTCTTATTTCTTTTTCTTTTCTTACAGTTCTGAGACTCAGCTAAAATTCTGAATGGAAATAGTAATAATGGGCATCCTTGTATGCTTTCTGATTCTCTCATTTGTATCCAGGGGACTTTTTTTTGTTTTTTTAAGGCCCTTACCTTATCCTTGCATGGGATTTTAATTTATAGAAGTGACTGGGTGACAATATGGCTAGGTTAATTCCATTGAAAGAGAAGACATTTCCCAATAGGAAGGGACAGCCACCCCACACAGGGCCACATGGGGAGCACAGGCTTTGTCAGGAGGCAGCAGCAGAAGCAAGGGGAATGCCTAGGCCAGTGCCTTTATTGGGGTTTCCTTAGGAAAGCAGGTAAGGCAGAGTGAACAATCCAGGATTGGCAAATTTGAGCAATAAAAGGCAGGCTTTGGCCAGCAGGGGGCTCTCTAGCTGCCTGGTGCCTGGCCCTGCGATGATTTAGGGGTGGGGAAGTGTTGGCTTGGTGTGTGAGAGTTGGATAAAGGGAGAGGTTGGCTTGCATATCCGAGGCATGCTCCCAAGTTGTTGAAATTAGCAAACCCTGGAAGGGCAGTCTCACCCCAGCCAGCAAGATTTTTAAGATATCAATACATCATAAGATACAGAAAATAAAAACATGATTAACACGCTGATCTAAAAGAGAAACCTTCCAATATTTCATTAGTTTTTTGTTTTATTTCGTTTTAGATATCCTTTACCCTAAAAAAGCTCCTTTCTATTCCTCATTTTCAAACAGTATTTTTCCTAATTATGAACAGATGTCAACTTTTATTGAGTATTTTTCCTGAATCAATTGATATATGACTTTCCTCATATAACCTGTTGACATGAATACTCACATTTATTAAGCTTTTAATGTGAAACTATATTTTCATTTCCTAGAATAAACTCAACTTGGTCATGATGTATTTTTTTTCTGTATTGTTGGATTAGGTTTGTTAACATTTTGTTAGAATTTTTGCAACTGTATTGATAAGTGATTTAGTTTGTAGTTTTTCTTTTTTTCTGTGCTGTCTCTATTGGATATTGGTACAAGTTTATCTTAGCCTCCTGAAATTAGTTGAAAAGTGTACCTCCATCTTTTAGACCAAGAAAAAGCCCATAGAATAATAGCATTTTTTTCCCTTGTTTGGTAGAACTCTCTAGTTAAGCCAAGCAGGCTTACAATATTCTTTCCAGCAAGAACTTTAATTAGGGATTTCATTTCTTTAATAGTTACAGAAGTATTTAGATTTTCTATTTATTTTTTGTTATTAGTTTTGGTAGGCTGGTAAGTTTGTGTCAGTTTTAGTAAGTTTGTTATTTTTCTAGGAATCTGAACATTTTATCTAAATTTTTCAGTTTTTTTGGCATGAGGTTGCTCATATTACCCTCTTATGACCTATTTAATGCCTGCATGATGGGCAGTTTTTCATTTCTGATATTGTTTAGTTGTTCCTTCTCTGTTTTTTCTTTGATAAATAAGAACTTAACCAATTTTATTAGTTGTTTCAGATAACCACCTGTGGCTTTGTTAATCTTTTCCATTGAATGTTTGTTTTCTATTTCATTAATTGATGTTCTTGTCTGTTTTATTTCCTCCCTTCTAATTTCTGTGGATTCACTTTTACTTTTCTTTTCTAACTTTTTGAAATTGATGTATGGCTAAATAATGTTTAGCCTTTTTTCTTCTTAATCTATACATTTAAGGCAATAATTTTTCTGCTAAGTACTGGTCTACACCCCATCTTTGAAAATTTAATTTGTAGCACTTTCACTATTATTCAGGCAAGAATATTTTCTAATTTCCCTTGTAATTTTTTCTTAGACCCATGGATTATTTAGAAGCATATTGGTTAAATTCTAAACAAATGGGGATTTTAAAATGTATCTTTTTGTTACTGCTTTATCTAATACATTGTATTAGAGAACATATTCTTTATTATTTCAGTTCGTTTAAGTTTGTTAAAATTTTCTTTACAGTTTCCATATATTGTCAATTTTTATAAATATTCTGCATGACTTTGAAAAGAATACGCAATATGCACCAGTTTGATACGGTCCTCTGTATGTGTCTGTTTGGTCAAATGTGTTTATCATATTGCTCAAATCATTTATATGCCTCCTAATTGTCTTCTTGCTTTATCAATGAGTAAAAAAGATGTATTGAAGTCTTCCCTATGATGGTGAATTTATTTCTCCTTGTAGTTCTGCCTGGTTTTGTTCTCTATATATTTACGTCATTAAAAATATGCAAATGTAGAATTGCCGTATCTTTCTGAGGAACTTAACCTTTTATCTTTACGACGTAAAGGCCTTTAACTCTGCTTTTTTCTAATGCTTTTTTCCTAAATTTTATTTTGTTTGCTATTACTGTAGCTGCTCCAGTTCTAAAACAAACTGGGGAGAGAGAAGGAGTTAGTATCTTACTTTCTGTCTTTCCTTATCCTTATTATCTTTATCTTTTAGGTATGTTGCCTGAAAAAAATTTATATATATTCAGTCATACATGCAATTTTTTCACTGGAGCTTTTAGTCCATTTGTAATTAATGTAATTATTGGTGTCTTATAAGTTGCATTTATCATCTTGCTGTATGCCTTCTGTTTGTCTACTGGCTCTATGTTCTTTTTCTTTCTCTCTTCTCTTGCCTTTCTGTGTAGTGATTGCTTGGGGTTTTGTTTGGTTAGTTGGTTTTTATTGTGCTTTTTCTCTGTTAGTTTAAAAGATACACACTCTTTTTAGATTTTTTTTCCTTTAGTGATTACCCTAGAACCTATAAGATGTATCATTAACTTATAAAGTCTAATGTAAACTGAAAAGTTATTTGTAGAAATAATTTAATGGCAAGAATAGCATTATAATCTTCCAGATGTCATTTTTATTTGCTTCATTCAGGTACCTGGAGGCACTAGCATTCAGGATCACTTTGCTTGGGATTTTCCAGGCCACCCATATGATCAGAAAGGTATAAACCCTGCATGATCTGATTTACTTCCAGTTCATTTTTATTGCTATGCTCCCGGTCCAAAAAGTAGGAGCAGAGTGTTATTTATCAGGACACGTACACTTTGCATGCCCTGGACTCAAATCTGGCACCCCTAGGTCAGTGGAACCTCAGCTCAGCCTCACAGCTGCCTCTTCTGAATCAGCAGCAAAAGTGATCAAGTGGTGTATTCACATCCTGAGGTCCCACCCGCTGCTAGATCTCAGTCCAATTATTGTTCACTACATTGTTTGCTCTCTGATGCAATTTAGGAAAAAAAACTAATGCATTTTATTCAACTCTTTAGTTACAATTCCTCAGAGAGATTACCCTCCCAGTTCTTGCCACTGAAGTTCCTGGAGCTTCCTATAACCTGGTTCCCCATTTAACCACTACTTACTGAGAGCCTGCTCCATGCCTGACCCTGTTCTAGGCTCTGGAGAGTCTGCAGTAAAGCCCTGCCCTCAAGGAGTTGACATTCTAGCTGAGGAAAGAGATAATAAACAAGTAAACATATCTGAATAGACTGAGAGAGTAAACTACACAATATCCCGGCAAAGAGCTTCCTAGGCAGGTGAAACAAGTTCAGAGGCCCTGAAATAGGAGAGTGCTTGGTACTTAAAACCACAGCATGGGGCCAGAGTGCCTGGAGCAGACTGAGTGAGGGGAGAGTAGCAGAGATGAGGTCAGGATGGCCAAGGCCAAATTGTGCAGGACCTGGTAGGGTTTTATTCTAGGTGTGATGAAAAGTTCTTAGTGTGAAGAGACTTGAAATAACTTATATTTATATTAAATTGCTCTGATAGCTCTGTGAAAAAAAAGCTTGTAGATCTTTTCTGATTCTAATTTAACATACTCCAATCCATTCCTTTTCCCTCCTAAATTAGCTACAGTCATATAACCAAAAGAAAAAAATCATAACTAATATGCCAAGAGAGGAGACTGCAGAGAAATGTGAGCTATTTCATTAGATTTGGTGGAAGACAGTGAGGACCCCTATTCATATTCCAGGCTGGGAAACTAGCAGCCGTGGGTATGTAGGACTCAAACAATGCTCTCCCAGGTCTGGCCTCCCAAGAGTCTGGCTGCTTACTTGATACAGCTACATCTACAGCAAAAGATTTGGGAAAAGTGCTGCTGCCCAGCCCCAGACTATTCTAGGAACCAGCCACACCCCTGAAACAACCAAGGTCCTGTTTTCAACCTAGATCACCAGTTCTGATTTCTCCCTCCTTCATACCCAGTGGGCACTTTTGTGTCCTCTGCTACCCAATGCTTCAGTTAAGGTCACTTCTGTCACCTGAGATGTTCTCAGAGTGGAAAAAGATCAGGCCATGGCGCCAGGGATAAAAGTTACAGATAGCACAAAACAGGTAACCACTGAGCAGTAGTTGAACACATCGTCAGTCTTACTGCTGCAGAGAAGGAACACATTCATAGACTGGTGCAAAACTTCAGAGAGCGGTTTCTGACCACTCTTGAAAAATGAAAAAGTAAAATGATTATGGCCTAAATAGAAAAGCAAGCATTAAAAACTTTAAGGAAAATGGTTTCCCATTCCTAGATTGTGTGTGAACACGTTAAATATTACATATCTCAAGACGGGCCATGAAGTCAAAACCATTTTATTCCCATGTATGATAACACTTCATCTCTTCAGGATCCAGTTGTCTAGCTATTTCAGCTATCCAGAATACAGATATAAGAAAGATAATAAATAAAAAAATGATCCAAAGATTATCAAATAGATTTAACAGGGCTTAAATTTTAAAGTGTCCCTTTTCTCTTAGGTTATTCACATTTCTCTCAGTTCTCTTTTATCTCAGTTCTTTTTTCTTTGAGTTATACACAACATATTGATATTAGAGGTGACAGATGGGCTACCATAGGAAATATTTTAAGACATCAGAAGCAACCAGAAATAACTGTCTGACCTGTAGAGGCCAGAGTAAAAATTTGAAAATATAGATGCAACATCTCAAAAAATATGGTAGTTTGGGCTCATTTTGTCTATGAGCAAATGGCACCACAATTTTTAGTCAGGACATTGCAGCATTGTATAACAGCTGGAATACATAATGATTGGCCTTAAAGATGTCAACCTAAAATAATCAAAAGGGATAGAATGTTGTTAAAGGAGAACTTACTCAAACACAATGTTTGAGGATAGACACCCAGGACACACAGATTACAAAGAATGGAAGTCAGTGTAGGCATTTGAGATTTTTTATATAGACAAAATTTAGGGAAGCTTAGTAGAATTTCAGCATCTTTCTATATAAGGCTTAATGCGTAGTTACAATGATCTGATTAGTCGAGGTGGTCTTTTTCTTTCAGGAAAGGTACATTTAAGATTCCATACTGAAGGCCAGGCATAGTGGCTCATGCCTGTAATCCTAGCACTCTGGGAGGCTGAGATGGGAGGATTGCTTGAGGTCAGGAGTTCAAGACCAGGAGTTCAAGACCTGAGCAAGAATGAGACTCCATCTCTATTAATAATAGAAAAAAAATTAGCCAGTCAACTAAATATAAAAACAAAAAATTAGCCGGGCATGGTGGCTCACGCCTGTAGTCCCAGCTGCTTGGGAGGCTGAGGCAGGAGGATCACTTGAGCCCAGGAGTTTGAGGTTGCTGTGAGCTAGACTAATGCCACAGCACTCACTCTAGCCCAGGCAAAAAAGCGAGACTCCGTCTCAAAAAAAAAAAAGATCTCATACTGAAGATGTAATAGTCATGGGATCTTTTACACCATCTGGCCTGAGCTAGGTACAACAATATAAAGTAGGCAGTAGATTGATAGCAAAAATCAGTGATTGGAAGGGCAGGAGGTCTGGTCTCTGGTCTCTCCTACTCATTTACAGAACAAGAACAATGAGGAAGAGAGTTAATCTATAATCTAAGAAGCAGAAGTTATATGATACCTAACTTAGATAATAGTCACATCTTTCTCCAAGGCTCAAAGAGTTTTGGGGGTTCCAACATCTTTTAAATTTTATTTATTTTCACAAAGATCAAGATCAAGAAAAAGTTAAATTGTGAAAACAGCAAGAAATGTGTATTGCATTATAGAAAGAGTACCACTAAAACATAATCAAGAGGCATTTTGAAAAGTGAGGGGATGTGGAAGTATAACTCACTTATGCAGACCACTGTTTTTACTACAGTAATTTTTTCTTCTCTTCACATGGTGATTAAATAAGCTCTAAGAGACTATATGATTGTGTGGTTAAGAAACAGAGCTCTGAAATCAGACAGATCTAGACTCAGCTATTTCACAGCTGTGTAATCTTGGGCAAGTTACTTAACTTCCCCAAGCTTAGGTTCCTGATCTCTAAAGTGAGGTGATCAGTACCTCGCTCATAAGGTTAGCGTGAGGATTAAATAAGAGGAAGCATGTGAGGCGCTTACTCCACACAGTAATTGCTCAATAAATGGAAACTATTCTATTAAATATCTCAAAACTAGAGGTGATAATGCTTAATGACTATGGACTCATACATCGGTTCAAAGTTCAAATCTTGGCTTAGCTACTTACCTAACTGTGTGACTTTGAACAAGTTACTAAATCACTCTGTGACTCCATTTCCTGGTTTACAAAATGGGAAGTGTAACTGTACCTACCTCACAGAGTTGTGGGGATAAAGTGGGTTAATGAATAGAAAGTGCTTATATCAGGGCCCGGCACTTAGTAAGCACCAAGTATGTGTTGACTATCATTGTTATTAGTGACTGACCATACCATTACTATGAACTACTTTTCCTCCTTTAATTTAGTCATAACTTCCTTGCTCTGTCCTCCCTTGGCAATCAAGTCACATACAAAGTGCTTTTATGTGCATCATCCCAAAGGAGTCTTATGTATAAAATATAAACAGAAGGAGAACCTGACAGAAACATATATAAAGTCACACTAATATTTGCCCAAACAAGTGTTTAACTGGATCATGAATCCTAATATTAAACAATACAAGTATCACATCATATAACAGTAAATTTGAAAAAGGAAAGAAATTAATGTGTATGGTCAGAAAAACAGGTTCCTTATCTCTCTAATTCCTGGAGGGTTACAGCTACTGAGTCTAGTCCAGTGAAATCAGTTTAAATAGATGCAATTCCTCCAATTAAGCATAAGGTGGTGCCAAAGGATGTTTTAATCTGTGGTTCTACACATTGGACAAGATGTTCCAGCCAGTCAGAAAGTATGCGAATTCAAGCAGGACCTTCTGTGTTAACTGGATATCCCGGAAGAGCCTGGGTTGTTAGCAGCTTCCTAGAATCTTCTCTGCCCAAACGGATGAAATTGTTTCATCTTGGGTAAGACCAGAAAAGTTACTTCGCAAAAGTGTGCCTAAAAATAACCTTCTGCTGTACTGATATTACGCAGGTATATAGTTTTGACACCTGCCAGGAAGCTGTGCTGTTTTCCGCTTCTTTTGTTTCGTTTCTGGTGAACAAAGGTAACACATATAGAATGTAGGAAAGCCATCAAATTTAAAATACTATGAAAAAATAATCATACATAATACTACAACCCAGA
>CAUYRT010011697.1:0-63237 GCA_963574885.1 Lepilemur ruficaudatus
ATGGTGGCGCATGCCTGTAGTCCCAGCTACTCAGGAGGCTGAGGCAGAAGGATCGCTTGAGCCCAGGAGTGTGAGGTTGCTGTGAGCTAGGCTGACGCCACGGCACTCTAGCCCAGGCAACACAGTGAGACTCTGTCTCAAAATAAATAAATAAATAAATAAATAAATAAATAAATAAATAAATAAGAGATGATCCTTTCCTCCACAATTAAAATATATCTCTAGACCAAAATGAAGACATCTAAAACAAAATTAGAAGTATTTTCCGCATATGTGTCACAATGGAACAAGGTCATTTAAAAAACAGAAAGGAAAACAAGACAGAAACAAATTATTTGCTTTAACAATAATAATAGCAAACTTATATAGTGCCTTCTCCATTTACCCCTCAGGTCCTGTGGCTCCTTGGGGAGTTCAGGGTATTTCTTGCTGTTATCCTTGCCCTGGGCATCCCTCATTTATAGAGCCATAAAAGCATCTGGCATAGATGAATCAAGATACCAAGCAAGAATCAAGCACTCAGAACATAATTTCAACAAAACTCTAACCCAAACATACAAATTGACAGAGACCTCAACAGAACAAAATACTGTTTCACCCTAGACACCATGCATGAAGATGGAGCCCAAGAAGGCGCCCCAGCTCTTCAGATTGGTGGCAGGAGAAGTCTGAGCTCTTTATTATCAGCTGAGCCCTTCACATGCCATAACAGGCATTGTTCTTATGTCTGCGGCCAGTTCCTTCTCTGTCCCCTCCAATGATGGCTCCAAACCCTTCCACTCACCTCCAGCCCCCCACATCTCCCCTGCATCCCTCTCCTTCAGGTGATCTCATGGAAAATACTCCACAAACAAAACAGATGACCCCTCCTGAAGGTTCTTATCCTCTTTCCTCTGAACCAGCAAACATCCCACACCCACATCATTGTGATCTTCTCCCTCCAACATCCAAGGAAGAGATGTTCCTCCCCTGCTCCAGACACATTCTTCCTAATTATTCTTTGTTGTATCCTTTCCCGACAATGGTCCTTCAACTTTTGATGGTTCAAATCCTCCCTTTCTACTGGCTGCTTCCCCTACAACTGGTCAACATGAGCGAGTGTCTTATAACGTTGATGTCCTCTCCCACTCCTCTATCCCTACGTCACTATCTAGTAGCCACTGTCCTCTCTTGTCCTCTTTTTGATAAGCAAATATCTAAAGAGTTGTCCACTTTCGCTGTACTTAGATTCTGTCATTCACTTCTCAACTCAACCCCAGATGCTCTCACAAGAACACCTAGGAGCTGCAGTGCACAAGCCAATGAACGCTTTCTATTCTTCACCTCTATGACCCTGAGCCTCTTGCCCTCGGCACCACCACCCGCTCAATTACCTGGAAAACATCTATCTTCTCTTAAGATTCATTTTGTAAGTCAACTCCTCTATGACTCTTCCCAGGCCCCTCTAGGCAGCAAGGGCGACTCCTCCGTCTGGGCACCCATGCAACACTGTATGCACATCTCTGTTACACCCCTTCTCACCTTGTATGGCATTTAATTCTTCACGGCTCTCTCTCCTCTCCTGATCTGTAGGTTCCTTGAAAACACAGGCACTGTGTTTTCAGTACCTGGCATGGAGGCCTCCAATAAATGTTTTTGAATTTAACTGAATTCATTCTAGTCTTTTGTTACTAAAGAGCAAGTTGGACTAAGGTTTATTTATTTGTTTATGAAAATCATGTGGACTAATTTAAACTAGAACCAAGTCTCTGGTTTTTTTCTGCAAACATTAAACAAGAAGAAAATTCAAGCATGAACATGTTCTCCACATTGACACTAAACCTCATACGTTTTGATTCAAGTTCATAGTTGTCACACGTTTAGTATGTCACGCGCACTGTGGTTACACACTATCAGGTAAGATGAGAGTAAAGGAGCCTGCCTGGGAAGGGCCCACAGTACAGCTGAAAGAATCCTAGACCAGGAAGAAAGGCACTTCTACTCTCAGCTCTGCTAATAACTCACTCGGTTGAGTCCTTTCTCCAGTCACCACATCTGAAAAATGATAGGCTTGAATTAAATGATCGATAAGAGCACTTCCTGCTCTGAATGGCTAAAATTCTATTTTGTTCTAGCTTAAAAGATTTGATGTATGGAGTACAGATGAAGGTCACAGATTTCAAGAGGCTGAGGAACTGTGGAACTAGCCTCTGGGAAGGGATTTCAGCGAGGATGTTGACATCCACAAGAAAGTCAACCATGGATGGAATTCAAGGTGATTTCTTCATCTGTAAAATGGGGGTAATGATGGTCACCTAAATTCATCCACATGGTAATTATGAGTATCGATTTAGCTGATGCATGTGAAAATGCAATATCAGCAATCAAGCACTTTAAAAGTGTTTTTTTTTATTTTTCATAATAAATTATTAATAATACTAGCCAGCTACAGGGCAGAAACTATAGTAGAAATTTCTCTAGAACTTAAAACATATAAATCAACAACTACTCTATCCTACTCAGTTAAGAGCAAGTTCTCTTATATTTACCTATGAAAGATACTAGATCTGAAATTTCTAAGAGCCATCTAGACTCACCCTAACCACAGTCAGAAAGATTTACAAAGGTTACACTGACATTTGAAATATATCCAAATTGTATTTTTAATAATAATAGTAATAACAACAACAGTATTTGGGATGCCCTTTAGTGTTTATAAAACACTTTCATTTCACCCATGATGACATTGCATCTCAGAGAGGTTAAGTCACATGTCTAATGCTTCACAGCCTAATAAGACAGAGACACTCTGGTTAGAGTGAGGTAAACCAGGTTTCCCAATTTCCCATGGAACTAGTAAGAAAATTTCTAAAACACATATATAAATACATAGACAAAGTGATGCAGGTGTTAAATAAAACTGAAACTCCCCATGCTACAGAACTCATAAAAATGATCAGTGTATGTGTATAAAATTTTCATTGTCTGAGAATGAAAAACCTGACAAAAAGGCCAGAGAAATGTAGCCCCAATCACACAGCAGTATCTGAAAACTCACCAAGTCCAACTTGGCAATTGGAAGGTTTGCTCCTAGGCAGATGGCAAACAAGGTTTCATTTTCCAAGGTGATAGCAGGCAAGCAGGCACAGAGAGAATAGCAAACACACACACACAGCAGAGGTCTCCCCTAACCTCAGGCCCTCATTGTATAAACACACAGGTAAAACAGTCACAAATCAAAGGAAGCGGCACTTGCTTGGAGATATTTCCTAGGATATGCCGTCTGCCTTTTATTTCACCAAGCACCACTTTGTAAAATTAGAGCATTCATGAGATTCCTAACTCCACGCAAGTCCGAAAACTCAGGAGAGGGTGGGAACTTATTAATCACCGCCTTTCACAGGCTGGAGGGGTCTAGAGTTACTAGGTGGCAGCTTGGAGGCTAAAGCTAAAAGGAAAGTTCAAAGAAAGCCTCTCCCTGACCTTCCCCTTAATCAGCAGGTGGATTTGAGGGGATTTGCCCTTGGGAATATCACATCTACACTGTCACTTTAATCAAGAACCTCACTTATTTAAAAAAAAATTCCAAACCATTGCAGTAACTCCCTAACTAGAATCTCAGTCCCCTAATCTCAATCCCCTCCAATCCATTTCTTCAGTGATAAGCAGAGTGATTTTTGTAAAATGCCAATCTGACCATGTCACATTCGATTAAAACACACACACCCTTCCAATAAATCAAAGCTGCCTATGGGGTAAAGGCTAAATTTCCCAGTGCTGAATCTAAGGTTCCCTCATCCTTTAGCTCCATTCTGCATGTCACCCTCAACCCTGCCCCAGGTTAATTTTACCTGCCACAGGTACCATATTCTGTCATGTCCCCGTGTCTTTATTCAAGCCAGGCTTTCTGCTGGAAATGCCTTTTTCCTTGACCATACGCTAACTCCCATCATGCTTCAGAGCTTCAGCTCAAATACCACCTGGTCTAGATGTCACCACCACACCCCATCCCCAAGAAAATTAGTTGCCATCTCTGTGATGTGCCCCTACAGCCCTGTGCTGGTTTTTTCCTAGCATTGTCCCTGGGATAGTATGACTGCCTCTTTTCCTTTCACCCCAACTAAACCATGATTATGGGGATTGTGTCCTATACGCCTGTACATTCCCAGTTTTAAAGGGGGACACAGAATAGATGTTCAATACAAGTTTGTTGAAAAAAGGCCCATGGAGCATTTATGGAACTCCCTAAGTACATGGCAAAATATACTGGGCATTGCATGTTGATGTATCAGGGTCTCTTTCTAACTATACTAAATGCCGGGGGAGCAAACTGCTGGAGTAGAAAAGTGAAAGCTCACCCATTTGCTCCCAAACATTGCTTCACAGACCACATTCAATTTCTAATAAAATTTTTATGGGGGTTATAATAAAGTAAGAATGAGATTTTCAATGATTATTCCCTTGCTCCTTATTTTTTCATGCTAAGATATCTTTGTTTTAATATGATAAATGGAGTGGTGGGAGACAGCAGTTTTGTTTGGGTTTTGCTTATTTGTTGTGTGCCTTTACTTGGCAATCTCAAAATGAGCAAGTCAATATTGGTCTTGGTAACAGTCAGGGTCTCAGCAGGAGATAGGATTCACCCCAGATGTTTCAAATAAAGAGGCTTTAATGAAGGGACAACTCAACTCGCAGGGCTGGGAGGGCTGGGAGAAGAAACGAGGGCAGTGAGATGCCAGAGGGGCCAAGGGCAGGAAATGGTGTCGCTGGAGCCTGCTGAGTGCTGGAGCGTGGAGAAGGGCCACTCGGCAGAAGCCACAGCTTTGGAGGGACATCATCGCTACTCCTGACATGCGGCATCGCAGCGAAGTCTCTCTCCTGTCACCTCTCAGTCTCCTGCCAGGGACTCCCATTGGCCAAACTTAATAGAAGGCAGCCAACAAAGGACTGGTACAGCCCGTGCGCATCAGCCTCCTGGACACAGAGCAGGTCAGGGACGAGCTCAGAATGGGGGAAGGAGAGAAACAAGAAATAACCTGCATCGGTTCCCCCCATTTTTTAACTGGTCCATGAAAACTAAATCTTGGCTAACACTGACCTCATGGCCTGGACACCCAAAAGGGAAATAGAATCCTGAATTCTAAATTAATCCTTTCCAGTTATTAGCTGAGTGACTGTAAGCAAGTCCTTGAACCTCTCTATACTACATTTTCTTCATCTGTAAAGTGGGAATAATAATCACTGTCCTACCAACTCCCAGATATGTTGCAAGAGTAAAAAAAAGAAAAAAGCAATGTATGTCAAAGGGCTTATAAGCTGCAAAATACTATAGTTTCATTTAACCAACACTTATACAGTGTGCCAGGCTCTGTTGTAAGCCCTTAGCAAATAATAATCCAGGCAATCCTACATACAGGTTTTCCCCATATACAGTGGGACACATCTTTTCCTCAGAGGGGCAGAAAAATGTTCAAAGGATGAATGATACACTGACCTTCACTATCAGTGTTATAGCAGGGATCGACTTCATTCATTCTGAAACAAAAGTGCTAAGCCAACCTTTACATACCATGCTAGGAGGTTTCAGGATATCTTGATAGTTTTATTCAAGAAGAGACTAAAATGTACCTTATTTTCACGCATTTCACTACTTGAAGAAATAAGAACCAGTGGCAGACTAGGGACATTTACTATTGTCATTATTCTTATTACTATTTTATTGTCACCCAAAATTGAGACTCTGCAGTGGCTCAGGGCTAAATGCAGAACATTCTCCTGGCAACATGACACATTTTTATGGTATCCCTTCAGCTTGTTTTTCCAAACACTCCAAAAAATAATAGTCATGGACACCATAATTGGTTCCATCAAAAACCAATAATCAGCGTGGTCCGCCGCCCAGTTGTTATTTGGCCAATTGGCTAACCATGACCACCTGCAGATTTAGACTTGCGTACAGGCTAGAAGAGTTGTTTGCTCCAAGCCTGCTCCAAATTCACTTCCTTGTGCCTGGACCCTTTACAAAAACATGATCACAAATCATTACAGACACACAATTTCCAATGGGGATTTTAGAGACTGTGGCTGGAGGGCAAAAGTCTTTAAGTTCAGTTACATATTGTCATTAGGGAGGTTCTTTCATCCCAGAGCTGTACAAATCTCAAGCAGCGATAAGGCAGCAAAAAGAAGATAGTCATTGAAGTCAGAGAGACTAGAATTCAAATCCCAGCTTCCTTCTGCACTTACTAGGTGTGTGATCCTAGATAAATCACTTCATGTGGCTGAGCCTCAACAAAGTAGGAAAAGAATTTCTGCCTGAAAGGATTATTTTAAAAATAAATGAGATGATTATCTGACACACTTGATCTGGTGTCTAGCATAGAGCAGGTGTTCACTAAATAAAAATAATGATGATAATGATGAGGACAGCCTGCAATGTCCTGACCCAGAAGGGGAACTATGGATAAACAAAGATATCTAAAGTAGATGAATGTGAGACTTGGCTTTCTTTTCAGACAGGAAGCAGAGTTGATCACCACTCCTTGGCTGTGGTGGACAGCTACTGTTGTCTGCCTACTACTCCCCCATCTCTGGGAACAGCATTCCCCTGTTTAATGAGGATGGTGTCTCCCCTTCTCCATCTATCCAGCTCTGGTGGTGTTGGCCAACCATCCTTCCCCACAACCTCAGGCCACAGAAGGGATCGTGTGATCCAGCCAGGCTAATCAGAGTCCCTCCCCAGGACCTTCCAGATTGGAACTAAGAGAAGAGAGCCTTTTCCACCCTAAAGTCAAAGCTAAGAGGATGTGGCCTAGGATCTGTCTGTGCCCAAAGCTGGAATCTCTTGGTGAAAACAGATCTTAGCAAAAGACATGCAGGGTACAGCTGAAGCCAAAGGCAGCACATGAGAGAGAGGCCTGGTGGGAATCGAGTCCCTGGCTCCAGACACCCCTGAGGCCAGTTATACCCCTGCCCATCCATCTATAGTTTGGTTGTCAGAGCCAATAAATTTTCCTTCCGCCTAAGCCAGTTAACTTGGTTTCTGTCATGCTCAACCACACTGAGTAAGACAATGGCCATTCATCTAAGTGCAGGACAACCCAAATCCAAGACAACACCTCTCCCCTTCTTAAGAATTCAGAGTATAAGAGAAACATCCATGAGAAGAAGTCCTGGTGGTAGGGATGGGAAAAAGGCATTTCTTCCTTTCTTTAGTCAGTAACTCAACAACCATTACAGAGCTTTTATGAAGCCCCACACATGAATCCAAGAGGGTTCGACGTTGTTCCTATCTTTAAAGTCTAGAGATCAACATGCAAATTAGAAATCATAATATAAGAAAATAATTTAATTAATAAAGACATGGACCAAGTGCAGAGAGGATAAGGAATATTTTTAAGACTTTCACAGAAGAAAACTGTTAAGATAAGGCTTGAAAGTTGAACAGTTTTCCAAAACAGTGCTTTTTCAAACTCTCCAGAGTTAAAAGACCGATTTTGTTTTAGAGTGTGCAAGTGTGTGTGTGTCTGTGTCTGTGTTTATTTTATTTCCAATCCTTTGCAGACTGGTCCATGACCCTACTACATTTGAACTTGACTAGTATACAGCTTGTACGACCTGTGACTCAGCTGCACAAGTTCATCAACTCCCAAAGTATTTACAACCTGCTCAATGAGACAAGTCTATTAATCAAGCTCTTGGATGCAGCAGCAAGATCAAGGTGTTATAAAATTTTTCTAAATGCTCATTCTCCATTTCTGTACTTATTTTGCCACAAAGCTAACAGCTGGCCCAGCAGTGTGCTCAGAGAGTAGTGTGATCCTAGAAGGCAGACTGGGACAGAGCATCTCAGGCAATGTTGCAAAGGCTTGAGAGAGTACAAAGACGAGGAAAATAAAGTTGCCTCTGGGACGTAAACCACAAAATAAACATGTAGTTCCATCACCCTAGCTATGCCGACTGGCATCTAGGTGAGAGCAAGACTTTCCTTTATCATATTGGTTATATTATATTC
Source organism: Lepilemur ruficaudatus (assembly GCA_963574885.1). Classification (NCBI taxonomy): domain Eukaryota; kingdom Metazoa; phylum Chordata; class Mammalia; order Primates; family Lepilemuridae; genus Lepilemur; species Lepilemur ruficaudatus. The sequence goes on from CAUYRT010011697.1 coordinate 7,994, forward strand.
TTGAGAAAAAAAGCAGAAATCAGAAGATGGTGTGGTCAACAGAGAAAATTTTTTAAAAATGAAGAACAGCATCTCCAGGTCCCAGCCCCGGCCCTAGATCTGGCACATACTAGGTGGCTGCTTTTATGTACCTTTCTCTTTCTAAAGGAGACTCTAGGCAATACAAAGGATCCAATTTTGAATCCTGCTGCTGTGAACAGCTAAACTTTCAGTACCCCTGTCGTAGAGATAGGTGTAGCAAGCTAAAGGTCACTGGACACAGGAATCTTCCAAGAGTACCTCCCTTTGTTCGGAGCCCTGACTTGCCAGGCTAGTTTTATCCTGTGGCGCCCCATGAGCTGGGGCAGGGAGAGAGTCCTCTGGGTGAGCCGGTGAACATGGGTCAGTTGGCAAGAGATAGCTGTGTTTTCTCCTACACATAAATGAAGAACGGTGAATTCTGGTGTATAAGTTGGTTATCATTACTTAATAAACTACCCCAAAACTCAGTGGCCTAAAACAGGATGCACTTATAACTACACACATGTCTACAGGTCAGCTGGGTGTGCTGCTGACCTGGGCCAGGCTTGGTGGATCTTGGTTGGGCTCACTCATGTGGCCTGCAGTCTGCTGGTGGATCAGCTGAGGGCAGTCCAGGGGGTCCCGCCCCCATGGTTAATGGTTAGCTGGTATCTGGCAGCTGGCTGGTTGCTGGCTTTGGGGTAGGGGGACTCACCACCCAGTAGGCTGGTCTGGTCTCATTCACATGACAGTGACAAGGACCTGAGAGTGGAAATGAGTAAAGTCTCTTGAGGCCTAGGTTTGAAATGGAACACCTTCACTGCCACCTCATTCAATGTGCCAAAGCAAACCACAGGATCACCTAAATTTAAGAGGTGGAGAAATAGGCTCTACCTCCTGATGGGAGCAGTTACAGGGTCACATTGCTAAGGGTATAAACTTGAGAAGCCAAGAACTGGGGCCATTTTTGCAATCCATGTGCCGCATCTGGCTTCCACTTCACCCTCTTAGGTATTTCTTCTGGATGAATGACCTGCTCAGTATTGAGTTTCTGAATCTTCAAAGTCTAGCCCTTGAACCACAGAAAATTCCCCAAGGTAAATGCCACTCTGTAGCTTTGCCAGGTAGGGCCCACATCCTACTGCTGTTTTCTTTAAAACTCCAACTAATATCCTTAGGGGGTATATTGGTGGGGTAGTATTTAAATTAGCCAAGGAGCTCATGAGAACATGTCATCCTTATATGATAGTATTCAAAACCCAATTTATTCATTTAGTCACCCATTCAATAAACATTGACGTAGTATCTTCTAAATGTATGAGGCACCTAAGATGCTTTGTGGATCATTTAGACCTGCAGAGTGCCCTAAGGAAACAGAACCTCTATAGTAGGTGTCAAGGGCTGGATACCCCAGTTTCCCTAGAAGCTATGGCTGTTTTTTTGTCAGTCTCTCTTCCAGTAGCCCATGAGATCCTCAAAATTGCGCATCTCATTTTCTCTACATTTAATACACATTAAGTGCTTCAATGAATGACTGTCGAAATAAAATTAAATAAACATCCAGAAAAAAGAAAACTATAAACATTTAATATAGGATTCACTCTTCACAGACAGAATGGTTTGACTTACCATAACCCCTTTAACAGAGTAAAAATATATGGAAATCACACAATTTGCCCACAAAATAGTGACACTATGGCCCCAAAGAAAGCGCTTAATGAGTTTATAAGTCCATCAAAAGGGCACTTTTGTTTTCCTACCACCCCCCATTTGTAGGAGCATCTCCTCTGTTGGAAGGCAGAAAGAAGATAAACAGCAGACTGTGCGCTTTTGAAGCTGAGCTATCAACAAAGGATCTTCTAAATCAATTCACCACCAGAAACGGAATGCAGGCAGTTCTCAGAAATGTCTCACAAAGAAGCACAGAGAAAAGCTCCCTGAAGGCGGAAGCAGGAGATGTTTCCGTCCTGAAGATGGAAACTGAGTGTGGCTATGAGGCCTGCACCCGCAAACTTTTCCACGGGGTCAGAAGTGCCTGGTAGCTCCATGGCCATCTCAGTGCAGGCAATTCAAGGAGGGTCAGAACACTTTCTCCAGGCCACCCGGGTGAGTTTTCATTCCAGGCATGAAAGTCAGATTTCCCAGCTGCCCTGCCCTGGGCTGTCCGCCCTCCCTGCCAGCACCAGGCCTGCCGGGCAGTGTCCGCCAGCAGAGGAACAAGAAGCATTGAGCAGGAGCACCAACTTGAGCATCTGCCAGCACCATCTGCACATTCCACAGACTGAGGAGACAGAAGCGGCCTCAAACCCCATTGAATTTAAAAAACGGGGATGTCAAAGAGGGAGACTGATGACATCAGCTGGACTTCATGGAGGCCAGGACCTAAAAGAGCTCAGTGGGTCCACTTAGCTTTTCAGGCCCCAAACTATGATTTTGCTCGTGCACCCTGAGCCTGTGAGAGCTGGTGTTCCAACTAATCTCATGTTTTCTAAACGGCCTTTTTAAAAAATAGACTTTATTTTTTAAAGCAGTTTTAGGCTCACAGCAGAATAAAATGACTATTTCTGAATTTATAATTGGGTCAATAAACATGCTTTGAGTTTCTACTACGGAACAAGTGCTGAGTGGAAATGCAGGAAATAAGAGTGCACTGTCCCAGCACCAAGTTGCTCACAGTTGGGGAGAGGAGCAATATGCAGAGGAGTTTTCCAAGTGAGTAAAGGGGACACTTTACATCAGCTCAGGAAAAACTGATGTCCTATAATCTTTCCTTGCACAAGCCCAGAGCAAAAGGAGCCTTAGCAGAGAGCCCCTGCAGTTACCTTCTCTGAATCCAGGAAGTCCCCCATATCCATCTCTAACATCCTGCTCTAATTATTCACTTTCTTCCCATTGCTTATGTTTTCATGGTAAATTCAACCTCTCTCCACAGCCCCTTCAGGTAAATGACCCACTGGATGATTTCCACACTCTGATTTCAGTTTCTGCCCCAGATGCTGCATCTCCTGTCACAACCACATGTGAACAGGCCATTTCCCAGGGCACTATGCCTGAGCCCAGGTCTCCATGACACCCTGGCTGGGTAGTCAATGGGGGATTGGACCATTGCAGGCAGTGGGAGCAGAATTGCAATGGCAAAATCCTCTCTGTCAAGAGTGCTCTACCCTACCCAGGTCCCAGCATCCCCAAATCAGGAAGAACTAGGTGTCTGGATAACATGGGCTCCAATCCCAGAGAATCCTAAGTCCTCCAAGTTGTAAACAAAGCTCCATGAATGGACCTGAGAACACACCATCTTGTTCATTTGATTTGAATATTTCTAATGGTCATCAAGTGGACAGAGCTAAGGACTGTCCCTCCAGTTCTTTCTTAGGAAGATGGCCAAGCTCTGCAATTTTGCATGGATGGACACAACTGTCCCTCTCAGAAAGGGATCTCCTTACAGATGCTAAGAACCTGTGGAGGACCTTCCACTAGAAGGCCACTTCCACTAGAGTGAAGTATTTCCTCAAAGCCAGCCTGGGCCTTAGCCCACTCTTAAGCCCATCTGTAAACACAAACCAAATTGTTCCATGAATAAAATAAGAGTCTCCTCTCTCCATCTGGATTACGAGCTCCAAGAGTGCAGAAGCCACATGTTAAGATATGCTGTGTGTGCAATGAGCATAGACTCGGTGCTAAGCAAAGTGCGGCATGTCACTTAGCCTCCCTATAAAACTGGGGGGAATAATAGAATGACCTCAGTGTCTCGAGGAGCACTGCATGAAATGACGTATGGAAAATCCCCAGCACAGAACATAATAAATGCTTAAAACAAGTTTGCTGTTATTATGTATTATTAATACTTTAATTATCTGTGGGTCTTAGTTCCTTCATCAATTAAATAGTAATAAGGTATATACCTCATTGGGTTAGTAAGTAAACAAGACAATGCAGGCAGGAACCCAGCATGGTGCCTGGTGCCCACTAGTCTCTCTGTAAATGGAGAAAATTAATTCCAATACACTGAATACTCACTTCTGGGCTGAAACGCCAAAGGGAGTGAGTCCAGACTTTGAAGGAGAAGACCTGAAACAAAGTCATCAAACTTTTATTTCACGAAATTCACTTCTCAAAGTAGTTAAAGAGGGAGTTGGAAAGCTAATACTCCTTCAGTTGAATATGTATTCAGTCTTTCTTTCTTTGATGCACTAGGCACCACTGAGCACCTATTTAGCACCAAGGTATGAGTGGGTAATGTGATGTGTTTTCTTATGGCAACAGGTTGAAGCATCAGACTGCTGTCTTTCTCTCTGGGTCATCTTCCAACCCAGATCATCAAAGGCTTGACCCAGTGAAGAACTTGCCAGGATGTGTGTTATATCACACATATGAGTGATATAACCCAAAGAATTGACTGGTTTCTCTACATCCTAAGAGAAAAAAGCAAGCAAGGAAGGAGGTATAAGAAGGGTGTATTAGTTCCTAGAGCTTCAGTAACAAATGACCACAAACTGGATGAAATAAAACAATAGAAATGTATCCTTTTCCAGTTTTGGAAGCTAGAAGCCCAAAATCGAGGTGTTGGCAAGACCATACTCTCTCTGGAGGCTCTACAGAGGAATCCTGCCTTGCCTCTTCCAGCCTCTGGTAGCTCCCAGGAATTCTTGCTGTTCCTTAGCCTGTAGCTGCATCATTCCACTCTCTGCCTCCATCTCCCCATGTCCTTCTTCCCTGTGTGTCTCTATGTCTCTTCTCCTCTCCCCATAAGGACACCAGTCATGGGATTTGGGGCACACTCTACTCCAGTACTCCACTCTACTCATCTTAACATGTGCAAAGAAAAACCCTATTTCCAAACAAAATCTCATTCACATATACCAAGGTTTAGGACTTGATCACATCTTTTGGTGAAGACCCAACTCAACCCATTATAGAGGATGTCTTCAGAGGAAAATCAGAGTTTGGTAACTCAGGAGATCAGATTTAGCACTTAGTCCTTCCTCCTCCTCCTCCTTCCCTACATCCACCCATAGAGAAGGGGCTTGACCTGGTTCCTCTAAATCTAAGTGTCACCCAGAGACTTTAAGGTGCATGAGGTTGAGGATGCTCCTCTCCTGGAGTTCCAGTGCTGCCACCAAGGGCTGGGGGGGGGACTCATTTAGATACAGAGAGGCATCAGCGAACTGCCCCAGGAGAGCTGTGCATGTGAGTAAGGGACACACACCCCAAATAGGAAATGGTGCCTCCCACTGGTGAGGACTGTGGAGGAATGCCACAGCCTGCTCCCCTGGGTCCTGTGAATTTTGAAGCCAGGGCAAAGAGAACCCTGCTTGCGAGCCTATTAAAAGTCATTCATTCATCGTTCATCTATCCGTCTATCGCTTCATTTGTAGCATAGAGGCTCTGGAGTCAGGCTTCCTGAATTGAACCCTGATTCTATCACTTACTAGACTTGAACAAGGCACTTAACACCTTAACCCTCAATTTTCGCCTTCTATAAAATGAGAAATAATGATAATGAATATCTCACAGGTTTCACTTCATGGAATAAACAATCCCTCTGTATAGCGCCTGGCACAGAGAATCATCGATGCATGTTCTGCTGTGATGATGAAGGTGATGATGATGATGATGATGATGTAGTAGGAAACCTGCACAAAGGTGGAGGGTGGAAACACATAAAACAACCTGCAGATGGAACACACATAGGTTATAGCATCGAAGCTGGCCCTGAATAATTTGGGCCTGGGCTACTGCTTCTGCCACTGGGCTGTTTTAAGATCTGCTGGGTTTTCAAAGGGAAGAAGATAAGCTGCCACTTCCCTTGAAGCTCCCAGTTTACACGGGTCAGCTGCGCACCTACACTTGAACCTTGAAGTGGTTTCGGGAGGCCCTCATTTTCAGCAGCTTTTTTTTAAAACCATCCTTCCCCAGGTTTGTTCCCTCAGTCACTTGTCAATGTGTCACTTCCCTCCAACCTTCCCTCTAACGCATTTGCTAAAAAACAATCTCCAAACTCTCCTTGTTACCAATAGAGATGCTGAGAAAGAGAAAAGAGAGCTGGAAAAGCTAAAGATCTTCTTTGATGAGTCAAAGATTCTAGCATTTCCCTTTCTCGATGCTCTGCCTTTGACTGACATGGGGGCCTGTTTGCAAATCTCCAGCCTGAGTCAGTGATCCTTCCCCAACATCCAAAAGTGCAGACCAGAATCAACCTTAGAATTGATTATAGTGGATTCGTTTCGGTTGCTCACTTCCCTGGAGCTTTCACGAGCAATCTTTCAAGGATTGCTGAGGGTGGGGGCAGGGGATGGATGGCGTGAAAGGAAGAGAGTGAGGTAAGGAGGGCTCCCCAGACCCTTGCACCCACCCTCACCTTCCTACTTGGATAATTTCTTCCTCTCTTCTGCTTATTGAAGCCACCAATCCACACCATTCTCTGCCCTCTGCCCAGGTCAAGCACTGTTTCTGTTCATGCCAAGTGACATTCAAATTGACACAATTAAGGAAGTGCAGTGGGAAGAAAGATGGATGTAAAATCTCTAAGTGGGTTTCAATAATTCTGTTTTTCAAAACTACCAGAACATCAAGACACTGTGCATCTGAGGAAAAAAACCAGAAAAGCACATTATCCCTATTGATGATCTACGCATTTTGGTGTATACGTACACACACGGGATGACCCCCCGTGTAACATTGGAAGCCTCTGACAACATCCGATGCTAAATGATTAAAGTAACAGAAATGTAAGATGGCCATAGCCCTCACAATGCCCAGTACCAGTAGCTGCATCTCTAATAAGATGCATCCTCAGGCTTCAAGCCTGGAGCCTGCTGGGCTTCTCTACAGCTCATCTTGCTCACCAAGGCCTTTGCAGCTTGAAGGTGACAGAGTCTACACCTGCAAGGGCAGGGTCACCCCAGCAGTCACCCTGGCCCCTTCAATCAGCTGATCCCAGATCTGGCCTCTTTCCACGGAGACGAGAAACTACACGGATCTTTCCACTTGCTCACACCCAGGGGATGGAGCCTGGTACATGAACGTGCTCAGAGACGTGCCGGTCAGACAAATTAACTAACAGGCCTGGAGAGCAGAGGCCAAGGCGACCTGTGCAGGCAACCTGTGATTAGTCAGGCTCCTGACACATCAGCAGAGGGACCATGGCCCGAGGGACAGGACCATGTGCCCTGTCAGGCCCAAATTTGCCCTGTCAGCCCGCAGCCTGGGCAACCTCTGCTCCCACCAGCTTAAACAGAGCTGAAGGAATTGTAGGCACCTTCGCCACTGCTGAGAGTAATTGAGCAATAGCCTCCCAGCAGGCTGAGTCACGATGTGTTCCTTGGGAAATTATATACTTTTAACCTCTAAAACAATATAATTTAAAGGTGAATGTATTTTTCCTCAATAGTTACAGGGCCTCTTATTTCCTCTAAACAGCCGAGGTGGGAGGTTATTTTGCAGCCCCTACATATATGTTTAAAGAGATACCTACAATGGAGTCACCTCCAAATGGAAGTTTTGGTAGAGGGGTATTTAGAATGCCTCTGAAAATAGCATTTCTCTGTAGGATTTCATTTCCAATTAACCCAGTTTTGCAACCAAAGTATAGATGCCCTCCCCAAGCCCCCTATACTGTTTCTACTTATGACAACAGAATCCTCTCAAATTCCAAGACTGGAAAAGTTATACTTGTCTGACTCACCACTTCCTCGTAACTCCTCATTCAATCATTCCATCACTGAGTTAGTCAACCATCCAATCTGGCCTATTTTCCATTGAAGTGGCTCTTGTGTCCATTCCTGTTCAGTTCCAATATCCCTGTGCTAAACAAGGCTCTTTCATCCGCACCCTGGGATCACTGTGTCAGTTCCAATTAAGCCTCCTGGATTCCAGCAGCTCCTCCACATTGCACATTCCCTGCACAAAGCGCCAGCGTCGTCCTCTTTCAATGCTACCCTTGCCAGGTCACTCCACAATGCCTGTTATCCTACCACAATATTCAGAGCCAACATTCTCTGCGTCACCTTCAGAACTATCCTACAAGCAAGCCCCACCCCAGCTATTCTACCGAATTCTTGATGTTTCCCAGCCTGTATTCACCATTCCAGCCCAATCAACGCCTTTGGGAACCACAAACACACCAAACTTATCCATATCTGGGACTTCCATATCTTTGTTCATCCTTTGTCCATTCCCATCATTGAGAACTCTCTGTCTTCTCCTCACTCCCTGAATCAATTCTAATCATCCTCCAAAGTTCATCTCTTCTGTGAAGCCTTTCTTGATTGTACCACACCCTTCTGTTCCCCCACAAACACATGTGGTCTGTGTCAAACAATTTTGTGCTTCGTTGTAGATTGTTTGTAAACAGATCACTGTTTCATGTTTTCTCAGTGTCCCATTTTTTCAAAATTGCAAGAATTTTGATGTCACAAGGCATCTGTATCATTGGGGGGCAAATTCTAGAACAGATTGACAAGTAGGCAGCTTACGTAGACTTGGAAAGAAATGAAAAGAAGCCGTGATGCCAACCTGAGCTCATCAAGGACCAGTCACACCAGACTAGCTTAATTCCTTTCTGTTCACGAATTTCAGAAAGGTGAAAGCAGGAAAATGGAATAATGCAATGCTCTGCATTTCATCAAAGTATTTAACAAAGTCTCTCCTTGCCATAAATTTATGAGCAATAATACTTTTGGTGAACTTTCTAGAAGATCAAATGTCCACACTTGAAGGATGACGATCACTGCACAGTTGTGAGCCAGCAAGGAGAGCTCTGGGGTGTGCCCACGAGTCCATCCCAAGAACATTCTTTTCAATGGCAGGATAGTAATATTTATGGCACTCTGGGAAAAATACACAATTTGGAGAAAAAATACTAATACTGAATGACAAAATAAAGTTACAAAATTCCCCGAACTGGCTGCAGAAAGAGACAAAGTGGCAATTTGGCATTCAATAGGGACAAGTGTAAGGTGTTTTACCAGGTCCATTCATCCAACATGACAAGTAGGGAATTCCTGTTGCTAAAGGTTTTCTGATAGAAGCTATTTTCTCATTCTTATGATATCATACAAAATATCCAGTATCCAGAAGACAGCTGAACTATACAATGTCTAAAAACTGTCCAAAATTTGAGATTGTAATATTTTATAATTCTTATATCTCTATCTTGCACCCCAACTAGATTATAAATCTATTGGCGTGAACATCATGGTATAGTGAAAAGAACATGGATTTGAAGTCAAACGGATATGGGTTCAAATAGTCGTTTTCCCATTTACCAGGTGGATAACTTCTAATCTGTTTCTTTATCTACAAACTAGAAATGGTGAGAGTTGACTCAGATAATGCTCCTTACCTATGACCTAATCCAATGCCTGGTATATAGTGGGTATTGAGTAAATGTTAACTATAAATCTTCTTCTATATCCTACTCAGCTAACAGAGTATTAGGAACAAATCAGGATGTTAATAACAAATCATTTAGCTCTTTCATTTTGAGGGATATCTTAGAGAGGTTACTTGCTCATTGTGAAAGCTCTAGAGAGGAAAGAAGAATAAATGAAGTCATTCTAGGCAGAGGCACAGCAGGAGGAAAGGCACGAGGTCTGAATGTGCAGGACGTGGCACACGCCGTGAGTGGGGAGGTACCGACCCACCAGGACCGGAGGCTGGAGACAGGGTTAGCTTGGTAGAATGGGCCAGATGGGGTAGAACTTGAAGTACCACTCAACCAGCGTATAAGCAACAGATGCCTTGTGACAATCTAACCCAGCCTCTACGCCCTCTCTTTAGTGTATTTCAAGAACATTAAACAAGGATTGAAATCAAGACATTTTTCTCTTTGAGAGCAGTGGCACGACAAATGCAAGTCCAAGAGATGCCTCTTCTAGCAGCAACCAAATTATTTTGTTCTTATTTTTCTGGTTTTCTTTCAAAAGCCAAGGCTTATTGATTTGAACCAGGTGCCCTATTGTACCCATGCAGCCTCTCTAGCCAGCGGAGAGTCTGAAGGCCTGTTTCACCAGTTCTATTCTTCCTTTTCTAAGACTAACATATTTGACAGGAATATGAGTAGGTGGAAAACATAATGTTTCCAACTGAAGTTCACTAGCAAGCCTCCAGTAGAGTCATTTTAGAGATTAAAGAAAGGATCATTTGGATACATGAATTTGAATATGATTTATAGATTACTTCCAGAGACATACAGTTGCTTATCTCTCAGACAGCTGTGAGAATAGACAGTTAGGAGTGACACAGGAGGTATGCAACCCCTAGAACGGGAAAAAAATATTAAATCTTAAAGTGGCTGATACAGCAATTAATATTTCAACCATCCTCGTGCAAGGAAAAAAAGAATAAGATTGCAGGGACGTTGGATTCCCATGAATATGTGATTTCAGACTTGCAGGGGAAAAATGCCTAATTATGTATTATAAACTTAAACTCCTCAGGCACTAATGGACTATTTTAAAATGTTAAAAAAAAAATCATTCAGATGAAAAAACTTTTTATCAAGGTTTTTTATCAAGGTTTCAGTAGCACAATTCTAGCACATTCCTATGAAAAGTTAGGGAAAAGAAACAATGCTCACAGATCACATCCTTTTACTCACAAAACCCCACGCCCTTCCCAGCACACACACACTCTGTCTCTCTCTCTGTCTTACAAAAATACACAAGAAAAATGGTACCTAGTTTAGTCTTAAAGGAGTTTTACCATCAGTTTAGGGATAGAAAGCAAACAGACAAAAGCTATGAAAATGTCTTATGCATTCGCCTCTATGGCCCTGGCTTGAGATGCTCCTGGAGTTCCAAAAATGAAGACTCCTAGGGGAGCTAGAGAAGTCAAAAGAAGTTTCAGAGACTAAGTGCAAAGGCATCTGGGTCTTTGAGGTAGATGGCAAAGGAGGACAGGTCTGCAAGAAAAGGAAGAAGTTGTATGTTTGGCCAAAGGGAAGAAGTCATTTAGATGAAACACAGGCATGTTTAAGTTCATCAGGCACCCTATCATCTCTATATACAGTTTCTCAAAAATGTATATTCTGCCTGGCATTTCTATCAGATAGACCCCGCACGTACATCACGTCCCATCTACTGAGGTCATATTGTGACACTGATATGATAGAAAAAATCTTTTTTCTTGATGAAACCAAATACAAAGGAAGCTAGGTGTCACCAGAAATACTGAGGAAATCCTGCAAAATATAAAGCAGCTAGATAAGATCAATGAAGAATTAGAGTGGGGAAAGCCACCGCTTAAAAGACAATCAAAGCAGTCCTTCCCAAGGGTGTGACAGAGTCTGAATGGGCAGGGGATCCATTATCAGGGGAATAAGCTCCAGAATTCCAATAGTCTCAATCAGACCTTTGCTGTGTGGTCTCAGGCTTACAGAGCCTGTGGGGCTGGGAGCAGCATTTTATGCCCTCAGGATAAAGTATGACAACTATGTGAAATGTGACTGGAGGGGAAGTTGGTGTAGGAGATAGGGCCTGAAAGAGTTGAAATAAATGACTGTAGACTTCTACGTTAGACCAGGTAGACTGGAGATAGGAGAAGTTAACTCCATTTAGGAGTAAAATAAACTAAAGTGCTCTAATTCCAGAGTAAATTTCTATTAATTTGGAGATTGTGGGAGGTTCCCCAACCTACATGCCTCTTCTTTGTCCATGGACCCTACAAGGAAATGTGTCTATTCACTCACCATTTTGGAGCCTTAAGTAAGACCTCCCAACCAAGGGAGAAGCCTTTTAAGGAGACAGACTTTTAAAAACTGCAGAGAAAATCCCACGGAAGCTACTTGTATGAATCAAACCACTCCTTCATTTCCAACCAGGATCGCAAGATATTTGATGAAATCAATTTTCATAAGAAAAGATGTACCCAATATGACACCAGAAGAAATAGAAATAATTTTGAAAAGTAAAAATAATTTTTAAATGTTTTAAGATGTGTCTTTAGAGATAGCTGAGTGCATGTGGAATACACATCAAAACAAGGAAATGAATCAATAGATCATAACAGTTACTATGAAATAAAAGTAATAAGATATGTGAAATAATTTCTGAAAATTAAAAGTATGATTGCCAATTTAAAAAAAAAAAAATCAACGTATAGAATAAACTGACAGATATGATTGAAGCCTGGATAGATAGAAAAAATTTCCCATGAAAAAGGACAAAAATGAAAAGAGATAGAAAATACGAGATTGTGGAAGACAGACCCAGGAAGCCAACATAGGTCTAATGTGAGTCCTAGAAGCAGATATTGGGGACAATAGAAAGAAGAAAATAATCAACAAATAATAGGAGGGGGAAATCCCAGAGGTAAAGAAAGAGATAATTCTTAACAATGAAGAGACCCACCAAGTTAAAAGCAAACTGAATAGAAACAACACCATCTAAACAAATTTTGGTACAATTTCAAAAATCCTTAAAATTATCATAGAGAAGGGAGGTTCCAACAAAGTAACCAGGTAAAAATGACAGCATACTTCTAAATGGCAGTAAGGGAGCAATTCCTTCAAAGTTCTGAGGGAAATGTTTGAAATTAGAAATCTATACCAAGCCAAACTATCAATCAAAAGTGAAGTCAGTTTTAGATATTCAAACGTTTCTACATGTTACTACCTTATACTCCATACTTAAAAAACAAAAAAAGTCCTGATGAAGGTCTCCCATAAAACAAAAATTGGACATGACAAGAAAAATGAGATAAGATAAATATTTGAAGAAAATAACAGCTGAGCATGACCCAGAAGAAAGAAAGCTCCAAAGGAGGCCAGAGAGAAACCTTGGGCTTCTGTGTCTTAGATTCTCTTTTGAGTGATTTAGGATTACATTGCCTTCTCTTTGGATCCAATCACATCACTGGGATGAAGAATAATTGTAGTGACAATAAAATGTAAATTTTTTAAAACTTCACAACATAAAAATAAATGCAACGAAACTCTGTAACAAAGGGGAGATACAGAAATAAACATAAATGTGCTACATAGTAGGAATGTATAATATAGATAACATAGACAATGTCTAAATATACATCATCAAACAGAGAATGGAGAATTTGTAAAGGCATAGAGCTAACCATTAGAATATCAATAAAGTCTGGGAGGTAAAAAAGGGGAAGGAAGGTAAACAGCACTGAAAATAACCAAATGCCTCAAATCTCTATAACAGAATGTCAAAATATACTCACAAATGTTGATACATTAAAAAACCATAAAATTCTAGTATTTAGAATTTTAATTGTAGCCATAAAAATCTAAAAGCAGAAAGTTGAATTTCAGAGGAATAAAATGGTGGTGAAGGGGGAAAACAGACAGGATAGATTTTTACATTTCATTTTAGATTTATGAGTAGTTTGAATGATTTTTTTTTCTCTTTGCTATCAGCAGGTTTTACTGTAGTTTTTAAATCAATCTACTAAATTTAAAGAAAAAAATAAGTTATATTCTCCCAGCTTATCAAACAGTAAGTGGTACCCCCTACAAAAGGAGCTGGGTCCTAAGGTATTAGGAATTTAATACAGCATCGGAAGCTGAGAACTAGCACTAGGGATACGGGATTTGAAGTTCAAAAATTCTAGACATGTAAGATCCACAGTAGGGTCAGAGTAAGACTCAAAAGGCATGCAGCTTACTAATAATCACGGAAAAATCATTAATCCACTCACGCATTCATTCACTCCCTCAGTCACCCATTTATAGCCTCTGATTCATTTCCTCACTTATAAATCATTCATTCTCTCATTTGTTCATTCTTTCATACAATAGTTACTCAGAAAACAAAAGGCAGCCTCTCTGTCTTGAAGCAGTTTAAAAATATAACTGGAGGTAAAGTGATAACCTAATATACTAACCCCCGGAAAGCACAGACTCATTCTGAGGAGGGAGATGGCATGGGTGAAAGTTTCGTGAATGGGCTAGCAAATGTACTGGGCTTTGAAGAATGAATAAGCTCCAATTCAGAGGGATAAACTTGTGCTTACTTCCTTTTACATCTTCATACGTTTACGTTAAAGCTTCATGCTATTCCTTGAGATACTGGAGGGAAGAGCAGTGAGTAAGCTCTCTACAAACCAGAGTTAAGAAGCTGTAGATCCAAAACAGAGTAGGCAATTAGGCCAAAGAAGAAAACAAGACTGTCTTCAACCACAGAGAAATTTCCATTACCTTCTGGGGTATCTGTTCAAGCTGTGTCTGGGTTCTCTGGAAATAACTGCCCTGAGTAGGATGACTGACCAGTTTTCTCAGGACTGTTCCGGTTTTAGCACTGGAAGCCCTGTGTTCCAAGCAACCCACCACTCCCAAGCAAACAAGGACAGTTGGTCACCCTAGAGTCAGCACTCGGTTTCCAATACTTCACAGACTTAGTCCATTTGATTCACACAATAAATTTACAGTGATTCAAGATACTGGTATGCCCATTTTTCAGATGGCAAAATTGAGGCACCAAGAGATCCAGTGATTATTATTAGAGGTCACATACCCAAAAACAGTGGCAGAGCCAGGATTCAATCCCAGGTCTGTCTGCTTTTATCTAGAGCTATCTGCAACACCTATGCTGGGCATTTAAGAGCCACACAACTACTTGTGGTTTCTGATGAAATTCCATTTGATTAGACAGTTCTTCAATAATTTGTCTCTAAATTAACATGGCTCCTTATTTTCCACAGCATACACAGTGCATCATTCTTGTATCGTAATAATAGCAATAATAATATTAATGCACCACCTCAGTCACTGTAGAATTTTTTAACAAAAACTTTGCAATATTCGGTCAAAGATATTAAAGATTATTTATATATCCAGTACAAAGAGGGAACTTCTGAGGGCCCTTCCAACCCTAAAAGATAACAATTCTCAGGTTCAGAAGAAATAGACTCATATTCCTGGAAAAAAAATCTTTGTGTCTGTGTACCCAACTAGGGATTTTTTTTTAAGTGTGGATTCTCAAAAAGAGAGAGAGAAGAGATCTGGGAGAAAAGGAGAGAAAAGGGCAAGAAGGAAGTGGCAGAAATAATGAAGGAGGTGGGGAAAAAGGAAGGCAAGAAAGAAAAAGAGGTAGACCTGCATGATGAGCAACTAGAACAGGTGAATGAAAAACGACAGCGCAGAAAGTCACGGAGAGCTCAATTAATTAGTTATTGTCCATTTCCTTGAGAGACCTCTAACAAATCTGTCCTTGTCAGTGACAGGAAATCTTTTTGAATTCTTCGTAAAAGGATATTAATGGCCGCTGCCAGCCTCAGCACCCCTCCACTGACGCCGTAAAGCAGGGAGGTGGCAGAAGTTCCCAGGTCAGTACGAGGAGATGGCAGGTGCAGATGGCAGGAGCCAGCCTGGTGCAGGAGGACTCCTCTCACGTGTACGCACGGAGGACTCCTCCAGCCCACAGATTGTCAACCCTCTATCCTTGACTGCTACATCGGAGGCTGACATTTAATACCCTGAGGATATAGATGTTTGAAAGCTGGCTATTGTAACAAAGGAAGCCATCCAAACTCTGCAAGACCAAATGGATCAGATAAAGCTGACACCAAGATAAATCTGTTTTACATCCGTTCTTGCACCAGTTTTGCTAATCTGTGTAGCTATAGCTTTCCCACTGAAGGGGAAAAAAATAGCCCACCACATGTCGGCAAGTCCACATCCCGTTCCTATTTTTAATCTCCAAGGTATAACATTCTGGGCAGAGACCAGTTTTATGCTGACTTTTGCATGAACTCCATTCACGTAGGATGACACAGGAAGAAAATGAGAAAGGAGGAAGAGAAAGAGTAGGGAGGAGGAAAAAAAGAGAGAAGGGGAGAGGATTTCTTCTTGAATGGCTGTGTAAATGCAGATTTTGCTGTAAATGAATGAATTCTGCTCCATCATTGACACAGGATCGCTTCCCTCCCAGGCAGTCAGACATCTACTCTTCATTAGCCAGTATTTATGCTGCCAGATTGGACTTTCATATGGGAGCCTGAAGCAGGAATGGTGCAGATGGCAGGAAAGCTCTCATGAGATTGATAACGATGAAGAAAGATGCCACATTAAGTCAGAAGGTGCCACTGTTAACATCCCAGCTCCGAGGAGAATATTTCTAGCTAGCGCTCCCCTCCAAGGGCTGTTTCTCTTCTGGCTTCAACTAAAATCCATCCGCCCTTCCCAAAAGCTCTCTGCCCCACCTTCTGGCCGGCAAGTGAGGGATACACTGGCTTTCCTCTCTTTCGTGTGTCAACTCTTTTTGCCTCAAGTACTTAACCTTTGCTTTCCAAAGGTGGTTGAGATGCTAGCTGTGGGGAGGAACTGCAGAGAGGGGGGAGAGGGAGAAGGCATTTTAGTCCACGGTTCCCTTAACAAAGGCACCACTATAAGAAGTTCCGTGCAGGAAACCTGAATGGTATTTATTGTTTCGATTCAGGCCCTCATTGCATCTGCTGCTTTTCAGCCTTTCAAAGACAGACGCTGTGTTCATAAAACCAGAGCCCTGCCTCAAAAGCCTTGGAGAAGGGGCCATCTCCAGGGTGTAGGACAGAGGCTTTGGGAAAGTCACCACCACCAGAGGATCAGCAGCGCGAGGCATCTGCTGCTGTGATGGAGGAGGAGAGCCTCCTAACTTCCCATGAGTCGCCGTGACTCATTTGTACCCTCGGCGGCCAGCTACACTAATTGGTACCTCATTCAAGGAAAACACAGGTCCTCATCTATGAAGTTGGAGCTTTTCCACTGCAGAAGGATAAAAGAATCCACTACATCTCAGCAAAAAGGGGGCAACAACTTGTTTCAGTTTTTAATTTCCATGGTCCTGGTCACCGATTTGATCTGACCGGTGACAAAGACTCTCTCCTTTGACCCAACTTGAATCGGGCTCCTCTGGGTCCTTTCTGGCTTTCCAACCTTGGCTTTCCCTCTCTGTTCTCTAGAACCCAGTTTGAGAAAGAATCCTGCTTAAGTCACTTTAGTGAAAGTCCCCACTCTTTGTATCTGACTACCCTCTACACCTGCGGTCCCCAACCCCTGGGTCAAGGACCGGTACTGGTCCCTGGTCTGTTAGGAACCAAGCCACGCAGAAGGAAGTGAGCTGCAGATGAGCCAGTGAAATTTCATCTGTATTAACAGCTGTTCCCCGACACTTGCCATCCCTCCCCGGCCACACCTCGCCCCATGGAAAAGTTGTCTTCCATGAAACTGGTCCCTGGTGCCAAAAAGGTTGGGAACTGCTGCTCTATACCTTATCACCCTGGCTTGCCTTCAGCAATAATCCTATCAAGTCTGTTTAGCCAGAAACCCCTTTTTCTTTATATTTCTTCTTAGTAATTTTCCATCCACTTACCCCCACCCTGCTCCTTGGTTATAAATCTTCACTTGTCCCTGTTGGAGTCAGAGCCAACCCCATTTCCTTCCCTTTCCCCATTGCAAGACCCCCTTGCCGTGGTCCCTATACCTATCACCATGGTCTTCCTTGAATAAAGTCTGCCTTATCATCTTTAACAACCATCATGAATAATTTTTCTTCTTTTACACCACAAATGTGTCTTTGGCATTAAAGCAGGGACTGAGTTCTCTGGTTCCTCCTGACATCCCAGCTCCCTGGATGGCAACCTGACACCAGGCCAGGAAATGAGAGTGGGGGAGAATTTCTCTGGCCCCCAGTGCAATCAGATAGGAAAAGCATTTCCCTTGTCCAGAAAGAGTCACCCAGAAACCAAACCAACAGACAAAGCGTGACACAATGAGACTTGCAAACTTAGCAAGTTTGGAAAACCTGGCTGCTCTCACCCAACCTGAGTGATATATTATCAGAGTCCACTCTAAAAAAAAAAATGTGGGCTAGAAAACAAAGGGAGGCCACATCAAGGGCCCCTGTGCAGCAATCACAAATTCATGTCGGTGTATAAGCATTTAATTAGCTTCCCAGGTATAGAGGAACTCCAGTCAATTTAAGACACTCCAGGTGGCTCCTCCCGGACCATGCCAACCCCCTTGGAAGCCTGGACGCAGAAAGCCTACCATCAGGGAAGGGTATTCGGAGAGTCTTAATTGAAGGGAATTCCTATTTTTATGTCGAGATGATGTACCATCAGCATTTCCTCCCCCACAAAAATACACAGAGGGGCAACTAGTCCAAATAACGGGTTTAAATCTGTAAATTACAGCACTGCTTCAAGGAATTTTTAAGGTCGTTTTGTGTCTACGGAAAAGTTAGATGGCATCATAAAATTTTTAGAGCTAATGTAATCTTTATACAGTGGATTCATCTCAACTGATGAGGTGTGTTTGAAACACTACCCTGCTCCCCCTTCCTCTTGACTGTCCTTAAGTCCGGAGAGAGAATCACAGCCATGGTGCCACAAAAACACCTTCCTCCCTTCAGGATGCAAGGTCTCAGAACCTAGGTCTTCATTTTACTTCCCTTCATGGAGAGAAGGGCTGGCTAAACATGGTTAATTTTCTGAGTTGGTTGCCTTTCCACTGTGGAGTCTAATCCGCTCTTACATCTCCTGTGTGTATTTCTTTTCGTCGCTTGGGTCTGCAGTGACCTTCTCGTACCATTTCATTAAATGCCCTCGGCCTCGGTAAATTATAGTACTTTGAAGCCTTGGAGTTTAGCATATAAAAAAGCAAGTACCTCCATATACTGCCCTGGGATAAGGTGTGATGAAAATCCCATACAAGCTGAACTGTACTTCCTAATCAAATGGGTGTAACAGATGGCTGTTGGAGCGAACCATCACAATGGAAATATCTGCAGTTCTCATGGTAACGGAATCTGCCAGGTCTGAGGGATTTGCTGTTTTTCAGGACATCTGAGCTGCAATCTCTTTCGAGCTGTCTAGCAGTCTCAGTCTCGCTCTCTCTCACTCTCTCAGCATGATGGAGATAGAGTTGAAAGGTGGAGCCCGATTTTGCATTCCAGCTGTGATTAAAGACACAGGCACACATCCTGGGAGATAATACGCTGCATATTCATTATGCTATCTAGAACCTCTTTAGCTACTGGGACACGACTGTCATACAATTACAATATGCCTTCTTCAGGAGGAAAGGGGGGTTGGGAAGAAGAAGATCAGAGAACGGCAGCGAGGGAGAATACGAGGAATTAAGATGCATGAGACGTACCTTGTAATAAAGATATGGAGCGATATTAAAACGAGCAGTTGTTTCCATTTCATGGCAACATGTCAAGATGACTTAACATAGCAGGATAAAACATCTGGCCTGGGGAAAAAAAAACACATGATGTCAAATTTCCAAATCATAATGTAGACTATGTGGAAGAAAACAACAGATAAGCAACTGTGTACCTTCCCAGTAACTGAGAGCATGTGGGAGATTTCTTTATGCTCTGCAATCAGAAAGGAGATTCATTTCATAAGGTGGAGGTTAGTATATAGACCCTGCGCTTTCATTATAAATCTAAGGTTTGGGTTTAAACCCACAGGACTACATCGGAAAAGAGGGTTTTTTTGGTGGGGTTTTTTTGTTTGTTTTTTGTTATTTTTTTTCCTCATGCTATTCATAACCTACAGCAGTGCTCAGAAAGGGGGAAATAATCAGTCCCAATTCTGTTTTATTAAAGTCTTTTCCTCCAAATCCCTCTTGATTTAAAGAAATAAGGAAAAGTATACTGTCTTTTTTGCTATAGTACCTGCTAGCAAACACACACACACACGCACACACACACAGGGTTGAGTCACAGCTGCCTGGTCCCTTGGGTATTTGAGCTTGAAGATCAGACAACATATAAGAATTCAGCCATGACTCAAAATGGAAACAAAGACGACCATTCTTAGCAAGCCCGGCAACGTGAAATGAAAAACTACAGGCTGTGGGCTGGAGCCCCTAGCACGCTTACCCACCCCATTGTCCTTGAGGGCACTACTGTTAAATACATATGACAGCCAAAGAGATGAGGAGAATGGTTTCCAGAAAGCAATGATTGGATCTCCCTTTTCATGGGGTAGAATAGGCAGGCCTATGTAAGCCTGTAAAGTAGCTCTTGAGAACAGGCCCTGGGAGGCAGCATTGTCTCCCTCTCATACGGCGCCTGAAGAACATATTATATTATATAACCTTTCTCCAAAGCCCGCCCTGCTCCGACCGGGACCCTCTTCCTTTAGAAGCCTGCTAATAACAACTTGTGGATGACAATCTCCGTCTTAACAAGCCGGATTAGTTAGTTTAAAGCAATGAACTGAGGCCATTTGTGCAGATGCTAATCAAAAAAAGAAAAAGGAAAAAATTAGAAAAGACCCGTGCGCCTCCATCTCTTGTAAGTACAATATAGATAAAGAGGAGCACGTCCCGGGGCCACATCTGTGCGCTGACCTCCAAGGCACACAAAGGTCCCTGGGGCCGAAGGGTTATGAAAGGGGGGAAGAAGGTTTGTCTGAGGCCAGCAGCAGACAACAGTGGCTCTGAAAGGGCAGTTATTGGGGAAC
The DNA here is from genome assembly GCA_963574885.1 of Lepilemur ruficaudatus. Taxonomy (NCBI): domain Eukaryota; kingdom Metazoa; phylum Chordata; class Mammalia; order Primates; family Lepilemuridae; genus Lepilemur; species Lepilemur ruficaudatus. Next base: position 28,412 of record CAUYRT010011697.1, read on the forward strand.
TGTCTGAAGCTTTTTTTTTTTTCCTCCTTAGAAATAGTTCTTGTCTCCTATGAGGTCTTTGCTTTTTTTTTTTTTTTCTTTAACAGACACTTCCCAGCTCTCAGCACAGAGCCTGGCACACGGTAGAGACACGCATGAAATGTTTGAAGGATGGAGGGATGATGGATGGAAGAACAGATGCACAAGGAAAGATTCAAAAATTTCAAAATATCCAAAACAAACAAATAAATGTCACAAATATATGACTTCCCTGCACCAAGAACAAAAATAAAATTGCGCTACACATGGTCATCAGCACATTTGGAAAGATACCCTGTGTCTTTGGAGATCAATGGCCAGATTGATTATTAACATTCAACCATGGCTGGCGCGTTAGAACGTGCACACAGAAAGGAGAGCTACTCAGCTGATTATGCACACTCAGAGCACTGCAGAAAATTGGAGCCCATTAAAAAAAATAATCTGTCATTTCATCAGCTTCTCTGAGAGGTCACTTCTTTCTACACCACAGCTAGGAAACTGACTCATGAAGGAAGGAATGTTTAGTTTCCCTTCAAATATTCTGAAAACAATATGATATGCACTCTGTTTCGTGTTGAATCTGAGTGTGTCATCAGTGTGAGAGAGAAAAACAAATTGCTAGAGAGAACACTAGCTCTCACATTCCAGAGGCTGCAACACACACACACACACACACACACACACGGCTTCTATTGGCTTCTTAAATTTTAACTGCCTTCAGAGTACACGTTGCTGTTTTAGGAATTCTCCAAGCCAAATGTTTGCTGGAATGCTAACCTCCTAAGAAGCTCAGGACGTCCTGCCAAGATCATTCAGTTAGAAGACATTCAACTGCCCCACAAGTTAGAGAAGGATAAGTTTAAGGGCTGGAATGATTCCTAATGAGCAAAACATAAAAGCTGCCTCTCTGGGCAACACTCATCTCTAACACTCATAGCAAAGATATTTTCGTAAGGAAGAAGGTTATACAGAAGAAGGTGGTAGTCAACCTCCAAAAGAAACAGTTATCTTTTCCTTCTGTAATTTACAGATATTTCAAATTGAAAAAATATAAGCCGTGTATATATATTCAGCTCATATTGTGTCTAAGCCACAGAGATCTTTCAGTTTACTGTCAATGATGGTCTCATCTGCTCGTGTCCCTAGCACCTAGAGCTGAAGGATGGGATTTTCTAAACAAGGTGTTGCTACTCTCCATAAGTTTTAGGACCAAGTTTCATTTCAGACTTCACCTAATTCCCTGGAATGTTCAAAGCCCAGTAGGACGGTCAGGCCAGTTCTTTCAAAGGAGCTCTTTTCTTGCTAACCCTTCTCTAGAATAGATCCTCAATAACTGAATTGGAGTATTGTGCTGCAGTTGAGTCCACCAAATCTGAAGAGGGAAGCTGCTATCTACGACACACTTTCAAGGTTTGGGGGGAATTCAAAAGAGTCAGTACCTTCTTGCCCTCAAAGAGTTTACAATCAAGCTGTGACAGTTAAGATTACTCATGGTAATAATACAAGGCAGGACAAGATAATACCACAGAAGAAATGTAATTCAAGGACTCTGCAGAGCCAAAGGAGGGTTTATAAGAGGCTCTATGAAAAATGGAAAATGGGATGAACTTCGAAGGATTCTATGTAAGATTTCAGCAGACTGGGGCATGGGCAAGGGTATTCCAGATGGAGGAAATCACACGCACACTGAGGCAGGATAGTGCTGAGGCCGCTTAGGGCACACCAAAGAGACACGTTTGGCTGAGAAGAGGAAAACAGAGGGTCCTATCAGAGGAAATGGTATTGAATCCCAGGAGCATCTGGGAGCCACTGACCACTATGGAGCAAAGAAACATTTTAATTGGGAACTGCAGCTTTGCTAGGTTCACAACACACCTTGCTCTGTGAGGTTTCCAAGCACGCCCCAGGTGAGCAGCAGTCCCAAGGGGGCATTACCAACAGAAAATCCGGGTTGGGGGGGACCAAATTTGCATGAAGCACCCTTTTGCCTTCTGAAAGTATGACCTTTTAAGAATCGAAACAGCAAGATGTAAAACCTGTCCCATTCTGCGTGTCTTTGGAAATAAATAAACCTTTTCTATTTCAATATTTGGCATCGTGACAAGAACTAAGAGGAACTAGAGAGATAATTAATAAGGGCATGAGGGGAAAGTGCAATTAAAAATGGCAAAGACTACTTCGTCAATAAGTGCTTCATACTGAGAAAGATTATTACTGTGATCTCCAGCTTCAAACCTGAAATCAAATCACTCTGAATGGATAATTTGAATGTTATTAGGAGGGGGAAAGCCATCATGGTTCCTAGCCTCTAAATTATAGGAGAAACAAGATTTTATTCTGACCTCACCTTTCTGTCAGTTTAAATCAACAAAATAATCACGGCTGAGTCCCAGTTGGCATAACTCTCGGTAACCTCAAGTTTTAATGTGGTTCTTCAATTTCTTCACCAGAAGAGGAAGTGAGATGGAGAATGCCTCAAGAAGAATCTTTTCCAGGGAACTTAAAAAAAAAAAAGTCTCCTAGGAAACAAGAAAGGCAAACTCCCTTTATCTGAATAAGGGCCATTGTTGGGAGTAAAATCTAGCTGGAACAAATCTGAAAGCACGAACCCCACCAGGCCCGGAGATGTTTGAACCTCTGGCCCAGTTTACAGAGCCCACTTAAAGTACTGATGTTTCTCATCTAAAGAGTAGTCCACGTGTTTGTCACTCTCAGGAGAACTTTTGGCCTCGGCCTTTTTGTACGGAATGATTCAAAACTGAATCATTTCCTGCAATTTAATTTCATAGCTGAATGCAAAGTATAGGAAGATAAGGTCACAGGGACATGAATCTATCGCCAGAAAGCGAGCACACTCCCTGGGCTGCTGCCGTAAGTAAAGATCTAATTGGACACAGTAGGTTTTGCTATTGTTGCAACATGGAAATGAATTATTTTAAAAGTGGCCGTTGACCACGGCCGGCTCAGCAGGCATACTGGTCAAAGAAGGGTTTGACTCCCAATGATTGCTTGAGATAGAAGGAATTGATTATATCAACAGATAGTTGTGAATGGCATTACGATTTTTATAATCATAATCATCATCATCGTCATCATCCTGCCTATATTTGTCTAATAATCTTAGAAAGGGATGATGACCAGAGAGGAAAATTATATATTGCCCTTGATCTCTTTACCTTAGGTGAAGGAGGTCCACTAAAATAAAAATGGAATGAACAGCTTCTGACTATCATTTCTGCTCAAGATACTTGGCTCAAATTCATTTAAGTCAAGGGTTACAAATTATACCTACGGTCCAAATCTAGCATTCTGCCTGTGTTTGTAAATAAGGCTTTACTGGAACACGGCCACACTTACTCATTTATGCATTGTCTACAGCTGCTTTTACACTGCAATGGCAGCATTCAGTAGTTAATGACGAGACCATGAGGCCTGCAAAGCTTAAAATATTTACTCTCTGGCTCCTCACTTCGCCAACCCCTTCTTTAAATCATCATCATCATTATCATCATCACCCCTTCCCATTGTAGAGGTCGTGGAATGTCTGAGGGTTTTACCACACCTCGTTTGATAACTCCTTTCTGATGTGTAAAGATGGAGACAATTGCAGTGCCCAGAGACACCTCAGACCAGCGTCACTTCTCCATGGGAGATTCAGACTTCATGTTCCCTTCACCGTGGGACAATCAGGGTAAGGATGTCACTTTGTGTGTAAGGTGAGGACCAGCACTCCCGGCTGTCAGCAAGAATGAGAGGCATTGGACTCGACCAATAGACTTAGGTGATTCATTAGGAAATGACAGTGAGGGTCGTTAAATTTGGCAATTGCTTAAATCTCCTTGTGTGTAATACATTTATAACTGCACATATTCTCATCCATCCAGAGTGGGAATATGTAAATGGAGAAACATCAGAGTTGAGTATTAACCTGATCAGACTCTTGGAAACTGCGATAGAACGATAAAATATTAGAAATAATTTACAGCCTAGACTCAGACCTGAGTTCAAATCCAGACACCCATGAGCTGTGTATTTTTAGACAAACGTCCTACTCTCACTAAACTTCCATTTCTTCATCTGAAAAATGGAAATGCTAATGGATAACATTTCATTTTCATGATTGTTGTAGGAATTAAATGAGGTAATACCTGAATAATTCCTGGCATACTGTACTAGATGCACAAAAAATGGCAATAATAATGACTTTTACCGTTGTGGGCTTCAACTAAGGAGGCAGGAGAATTCCTTCCTAAGAAAGACTGATTTAAATGTCCTTAGTAAACTGGGCTACACTCCCAAAATGATTTAATTTTGTATTCAACTTGCTTTCAATATTACGCTTTTAAAAATATAGCTGGTATCACTTCTATTCCCAAAGCTTTTCAAATGAACTCAACATCTCTGTGTCCAAAGTATGGTATAAAGGTCAGGTATTGGCCCATTTTACAGATGAAGAAAGTAAAGTTATACCTAGATTCCTGTAGTTAATAAATAAAGCTGAGACCCTGGCTCTAGTACCTCATGGCTCAGAGCACTTATTACCACCTGGACTTTATATAACGGTCTTTGGTCTTTTAAAAGCCAACCCTAACATCCTAGGGAAGGCAGGGATCCCAGTTAGAAAGCTACATGGAAGGAATGAAAGCCAAGGCAGAAGATAAGGGGGAAGAAGGCAAGACACTCGAGAAAGCAAGAATCTAACAGAAGGATGATGCATCAGAGTTCAGACAAATGCAGCAGTGTGCCTTTAAAAAGGACCACGTCTATACTTCTATATTGCTCACTATCTGAAGCTAAGCCAGAGGGATGTACATAGTGAGATCTTTGTCTCATTTCAGGAAGGATACAGGATAAAGATTCTGTGCCAGTAATCTTCCTTGGATTAATGGTTTCTCTTTTATCTGCTGTATTTCTGCTCAGATGTCTTTTCTCTGAATGAGTCAGAGGAATGCAAATGCTGGGTGCCGTCCGCCTGAAATATTTAAATCTAGTTTTGCAATGTTTTGCAGGTTTAGAGGGAAAAATTACACACACACACTCTTACATACGATGAAGGAATGGCAGATGAGAATTACGGATACATCAGCCAGCAATACAAAAATGTGGTATTTCAATTTGACAACAAACTCATTTTTCTTTTTCCATTTCTTTGTTTCTCCGGATCAACATTTAGATGCTTGATGTGAGTGGAAAGAATCTGCAACATTCTTTTGTGAGACTCAGAATCTCATCAAGAATGTATCCGACTACATCGGAAACTGATTTTATTTTGGCTCCTAAACGACAAGCCTTCAATAAGCAATGAATATGTCTCCCTTGAGAAAGCATTGTCTACACCCTGAAAGAGGGAAGGTGAGACCAGTTGGGCAGTTGGGCATGATTTATGCTCATTTTCCTGATTCTTCCTTTTACTGATACACTGTGAACTCTTTATTCCTGTGTTCAGTCATAGACTTGCAGGCAGTGTCTCACTATTGTGACTAAAGAGGGCTTCCTCTAAAAGGAAACCTGAATGGCATTAATATTCAAATCCTCTGGCTTGGTCTGCAGTGGCCTGATGGAGCTTGCACAGAGCTCCTATGCTGCAAAGGAACAAATCTTGGGAAATACGGCTGAGTAAATTGGGATTTAGCTTCCATCCTCATGTGCAGTACTTAACATGAAACTCTTAAAATGAAAGGTCTCTTCCAAAAGCTTTTATTGCTGCAAGAAAGAGTTCCTACAATGTGAACCCAAGGACAGAAGGGGGCTTTCTTATTTTCCTCTCCACCTCATGTGAAAGAATAATCTCATGCCTTCAGGACAAAGCCTTCTTTAGACAACAAAGTGAAATGCTTTCAACGTCCATGAGCATCTCCCAACATCAATGAGATTGCTATTCACAGATGAAAAAGGGAAAAAAAAAATTGTCGGGCATGAACAATTGGTCAGTATGGCATTACCCTCAAAAATCAGAAAGCCAGGATTTAAAATGTGAAACATCTCCCACTCCTATTAAATTAGGATTGATGAGTTCACAGGGATGTTCAACATCCTTTGACTTTACTTAAATGATTTATAACACTTCGCCGTGCAATGGTTTCTGAATTTTCTCCAAGCGTGCACCTGAACTAAGGCTGCGGAAGGCTTGGTACAAGAGCACAAAATCACACTTCTTTTCCTCAAAGAGTTTTCATAAATTGATCTGCAAAATTCCACCCAGCACTCACTAAGCACCTAGAATGTGGCAGGCTAGATACTGGGGCACAGAGATGAGTGAGACACAGCCCTTGCCCTCAGAAAGCTCATGCCTAGTAGAGAGAGAGAAGCCAATATCTGCAACATAATACAGCCAGTGCCAGAGCAGAAATAAATGCAAGGGAGGGACCACCCAAGAGGGCAGGTATCTATCCAAAAAAAAAAAAAAGGTCATTTGAGTTAAGCTTTAAGGAGATTAACCATTGGAGAGAAGGACAAATGCTGAAAAAGAAAATGAGACCTAGATGAGGTCACAAACTCTAGACAATCAAATAAATAGACCTTAAAATACAGCTACCTCCAGGAACACAAAAATATGTTGGCTTTGCCAGCTCATATTTGTTGGGTTTCTATTATCTATGCTCTCTATTGATCAAGAATTGATTTACGTCACCCACAGGCCTATTTCAGAAGGTTATGTGTTGTAAGAAAGATCAGACTTCAGCTTCTCCAAGTGAGACTTCAGTGGCCCCAGCCTCTGCCTGGCAGTCATCTCTCCAACTCATTCCCTCCCCAGAAAACCATTCAAAGAATAAAATTCTCTGAGGTCTCTGGCAGCTGCAGACATGAATGCAGGTCCTCTGTGGACCCCATTCAGTCTGTCAGCAGCCTATCAATCATAGGTGTGGAAACAAGAAGCAGAGCAGGGAACCCAGGCCACAGGGAGAGAAGGCTTTTCTCAAAGGGGCCCGGCCAGAGGCTCTGCCTGGCATGGGGATACATCCTGCCTGGTACAAGAATACAACCCACACTGCAAAACAACTAGCCATTTGTACTCCCTTGGAAGGGCTCCAAGTGCTTCCATCTTCCTATGTGTGCTCTCCAGAACTGAGGAATGATCAAGGTATATGTTAGAATCCCAATGTGAGTGGCTACAACTTACACATTGTGTCCTCCTAGGGAACTAAAATGTGGAACACCAAAATGCTTTGGCTCTCTTGACACCAGAATTCGAACCATCATCTACGCTACAATGAGGGAGATCCTATATCTATGCAAATATCCCAGTCCACCAAACTCACTTCTTTGAGTGAGTTCTATTCTTCTAGAATAGCATGTTGCTGAGAAGAGTTTTTAGGGTGCTCATTTAAATGAGATGGAGGCTCATTTACTCTCAGAAATGATGTTGAGACTATGCTTCACGCAATGTAAAAAATGACTAAGTCCACTCATGCATCAGATATGATAATTCTGGCAAAGTTGATGCTGACAGCATTTTTAAAAAAAAAAAAAAAACAATAATGGAACAGTCTGGCCTTGTTGTTGTCATTTTAATTGTCACTATGAGTGACGAAAATGTGCTTCCTTCTCCAGCATACTCCTCTCTAAGCTCTATAATACCTTAACTGGGCCTGTGTCCCTTGAGGGTATGATAAAAAATAGAAAGGAAAGGAAGTATGCATGCAAAGTGTATGTAAACACGTGAGAGAGGGAGGGAGTAGAGAGAGGAAGACAAAAAAGGATAAAAAAAGAGAGACAAAGAAACAGAAAGAGACGGTGAGCAGCAGAATCAGAGAGAGACAATGCCACAAGGATAGAAAAAAAATAGACAAACAAGGATTATTTTGGATGGCTGTTCCTGCATATCAAACAAAGAGTGCTGTTAGTAATCTCATGGAAAGGCTAGGTTTTTTTGCATCAAATCAAGAAACCTGCAATGTTTCCAAGATCCACTCAGAGTTTTCAGGCAAGACAGCCCAGAATTTCTTGTTAAAAGCTTAAGGGCTCAATTTATGCTAAGCATTCAAGGAAATGTCTCATCCAAACAGGATATCATTTTTCATATTAAAGAAGCAAACCAATCTCAGAGCATAAATGTTATTATCCACAGTCGCAAAGGAAAATGGCATTTACTTTCTCTCCCTTCATAGAGAAGGAGGAAGGATGTTCTCCCTTCTTTGGGGCCAGAAGAGAGCTCAGAAATCCTATTTCCACTCCAGAAAGACATACATTTTCTTTTTTTTCTCAACCCCAATAGGTGGGTCCACAAGCCTCTCCCATGGCATTGATTGCTTTGATGGGTCAGTGTACAGTACGTGCATGTTGCTTTTAAATATATGTTTGAGGGAAAGAATCAAAGCTAATTTCAGTGTGTGAAAAGCTAGCAGATTCCATTAGTGATTGTGACTTTCCTTCAAAGTGATAAGGCTGCTGGGTGCAGGTTCTCAGAACTGAATGTCCAAATGGGAATTTATGATGTAGAACTTTAGTTTTATCAACTCTTGGAGTCAACACCCAGACAAAAGAAGAAATACCGTATTTTCTCCCCTAGCAGAAATTCTAAAGTGCATCTTTTGTCATTTTCTCTATAGTTTTTTCCTCTTGAAAACAAGTTTCAGAGGGGAGTACAGCGACTGTTGGAATCACTGTTTCTGGTTTTCATATTGATGAATCTGAAAGAATGCACATTGCATTACATGAACCCACATTGCTGCTTCTACAGATAACCACAGCAAAATCCGGAAGCAATTCAAATGGGATTAGACGACAGCCCACCTCTCTGAATTGTCCTTATAATATCTATATCAGGCAGTATTCTTAATTATCCTGGTGTCTAACCCCTGGACGTCATCTTCCCACCTTTATGAAGAGCAATCCCAACTAGAACCTTGAAGAGGACATGGTTATTGATATGTAACAGTTGTTGTTACGTTGAAGGCACCAAATCTATAAATATACATAAACAGACAACTCATAGGGCCAAAGACAAAATGATATATTTTGCTAAATCCTATCAAAATGAAAGACACTTTATTGGAAATTTGTTATAAAATAACATCTGGTACGTCTCCACCTATAAAACTGGGTGGTCCCCATTTAATGATACATGATACCTTTTCACAAGACAAGATTTACATTATTCAGGATATGAAGAGTTAATAACTGGGTCCACCAGTTTCATTAGAAAACAAGTCAGGATTGATATCAGTTTAACGTAATTTCTGGGAGAGTAATAATACCCTTCCTTGTCCTGTGTCTAGGAAAAGGAAAACAGAGTCATTGAGAGAGATACTGGAGTCCCTCCTTGTATTTGGCCACAAGTTCCTCAGCAGCTATTGTTTGCTGTGTTTTAAGGCACCAGTTGCCATGATCAATGGAAGACAATATAAAGACACAAGAGTGAAGCCAAAGATAGCTCAATTTTGCTGAGTGCCTACTATGTGCCAGGCATAGTTGATTATCTCTTTCAGTTCTCATAGATAGCTTGTGAAGTAGACAGTCATTCAAATACCCATTCTACAGATGATGAAATTGAAACTCCAAAGAAGACTTATCCATAATGCCACAGCTGATAGTTGGTGGGATAGGGAATAAACTCAGACCCATCCCATCCGATTCCAAAATCCACGTTCTATTATACAAGTCTGTAGAATGATGGTTTTCAAACCGTGTTCCAGTGTAATAGGAGTTCCTCCAATGTTTGATTTAAATTTTATTCCTCAAAATATATTTTTAAATATCTTAAAACTATAATTTAAAGAAAGAGGATACATTCAAGTATTCTATACTCAATGTTCCTTTTGGAGACTACCAGAATATCAACTTGGTTTGTCCTTAGTTGACTAAAGTACTGCTTTTGTCAATATTATATATTGAATTTTGCATAGAATTTGCATAGGCTAAAAAACAGGTGAGCATCACTGCTCTAGGGCATGCATTCTCCGTGAGGGGACAATATAATTCCCGTGGGGATGAAATTTGGTTCTTAAGGGCCAAAAAACTTAGATATTGCAATGGTTTGTTCTTTCCCCAAAGGTCATAGTATGTAAACAAGTATGCAGTATTTCTGTGGTATTAAAATTTCACAAGGAAGAGGATTAACAAAAAAAAATGTCTTAAAAGGCTCTTTATAAAGGACATAATGAAAAAAAGTTGGAAAAACACTGCTCTAAGGTATTAAGAATTTCAGAGAATTTGAAACAGAGAAGAGGGACAGCTTGGTCCTCATTCCACCTAAGCACTCCACCTACTTGAATTGCAACACTTTGGGGAGTTCTCCTTGGACGCTGTCCATATTTAATAAGCCTGGCTTGTTTGCAACTTTAGACTTTTTTATCTATAAAAGAATTTTACACGCTCCAATCCTTTTGTTTCTAAGATGAGACTTAGCAACCTAAGCCAGCCCCCTCTTTTTAACAGAAGGAAAGATTGGGGTCCAGAGAAGCAAAGAATTTGCCCAAGGACATAGAATTATTTGTGGCAGTCAGAACTCAAACCCAGAACATAATCCTACGCAGGGTAGGTGCTCAAAAAGTATTTTGTCAGATGAATGCAAGAAGAGATGAATGACTTCAGTTTAACAAGGAGATTTCATTGGGAAGATCAGATATAAGAGTTTTTTTTCAAGACAGAGTCTTGCTCTGTTGCCTGGGCTGAAAAGCCATGGTGTCAGCCTAGTTCACAGCAACCTCAAACTCCTGGACTCAAGCAAACCTCCTATCTCAGCCTCCCAAGAAGCTGGGACTACAGGCATATGCCACCACGCCCGGCTAATTTTTCTATTTTTAGTAGAGACTGGATCTCACTTTTGCTCAGGCTGATCTTGAATGCATGACCTCAAGAGATCCTCCCGCCTCAGCCTCCCAGAGTGCTAGGATTATAGGCATGAGCCACCACGCCTGGCCTGGAGATAAGAATTTTTTAAACCAACTGTTTTCAGACTACCTATTCCATGCCACCAATTGGTAGGGAAAGAGACAGAGAAGGGGGGTGGAAATACCACCTAAATAAATTCCCCACTGGCTAGAGACCTCTAGGAGTCACATCACACCTCATGGCCCCAGCTGAAATGGAAGTAGTGAGTTCTTCCTCTGGCTGACCCAACCACACATCTTTCCTTTGTTTGTTTTCCTTTCTTTAAAGCTCTTACAATACTCCTAGCGTAGTGCCATCTGCTGAAGCGAGATGAACAGGTAGCTTTAAAATGATGATAGCTCTGGGAAATGATAATCACTAGGTCATAGAAAGCTGCACTGCAGTGTATAAATAAGATAAGTAAAAGTGCTGAGGACTGCATGTTTGCTTTAATAAAATGTGTTTTCCCTTTTTGTGGAGAATGCCTTTCTCAACCGCCTAGGGAGAGAAGCTGAACTATAGACCAGAAACATGCAGACGGTTCCAGAATCTGGCAATGAGGGTGGGATCAGAAGGGAGAAGGATGAAATATTACTTACTGAGACACAAAAGGAAAAGGGTTGGACCGGAGCCTTTGTGTTGAATTGCTGAAGCAATGGAATGAGATAAGAAGCTGCAGGTCCAATTCCAAAGCTCTCTTTGGTAGAGGCAGCAGTGAAAGAGCCAGGGTTTGGGTTACAGCACAGCTCTCAACTAACTATGTGACCTTAGGAAATTCAATCTCTCTGAGTCTTGATTTTCTCATATGTAAAAGGGGATAGTATCTCACAGGGATATCATATGATTTACGTTAGAGAATATATATAAAGCACCAACCATGACGCTGGGTATCCTTTGGCGTTTAATAAATGGTAGCAGTCACAACGCAGTGATGAAGATGCAGATGCAAAAAATGATGATGGTGATGATGATGATGATAATCCACAGGCCTTCTCTAGAAAGTAGCTAGCTATATGTACACACTGAGCCCTGAAGATCACCAATAGCTTAGAAGTTACCATGCTCTGTGAGATATGTCATTGGCAAGTATAATTCACAGAGCAAGAATGTGCTTTGCAAAGTATTTCAGTAAGAACCAAGTCTAAAAACACAGGTAGCCTCTGGATTTTTGCAAATATAGCATATTACTTGGGCTTTCTGCAAATACAAAGCATTTTCACTGACATCCTTTTTATCCCCATACCAGCAAGGTGAGGTTGCCAAGGAAGGTACTAAATGCCCATTTGACAGATGAAGCCTCAGGAAGTTTAAGTCATTTAGTTACTAGCCCAGCATTGCATGGTGAGAGGTGGTATGTGCGCTGAAAGCCTTGTTGCCTGCTTCCTATTTTGATGGTTTACTGTGCCAACTACTTAAAACATCTCTACCTGAAAAGAAATGTGGGACCTCATGCAGGTCTGTTGCAAGAGCAGGTTTTCCCTCTCTACATCCCTAATGGGTGGCCATCTATCCTCCACCTGATTTCATCCATCTGCAACAACACGGCATTCCTGTCATTCAACTATCTACTCTGTGATCTCTGCTCCTGATCTAAAGTAAAAGATCCAGGAGAGACTAATGAAAGACTCCTTCCCCTTGGGAAAGTGAGGTGCCTATCAAACCAGATACACAAATGGCATCATCTGATCATTGTACAATTGCCAGGGGAGAAACTCTGAGAAAGCTCTGGAGGGCTCTGCTGTAACCCAGAGGACACAGTAGGGTTGACTTTGTTCTGCAATATGTCAACCCTGTTGGGATGCTCTCGTTCTCTATCTTCAAACACAACTCCGCACATATAAACAATGTCTCTTCCTCCTCACCACAGTCTGATGAGGAAGATGTGCCTGTGCCCGTTCTTCAGCTGGAGGGCACAAACTGAGCACCATATGCAGGAACACAAAGCCAGTTTGCTGGAAATCCAGGTCTTACACACAGATTTCCTCACTCCAGTCCCATCTTCTTTGCAGTATACCAGATTGCTGCCTCTATCAATTACAAATCTTTCAGCAGCAAGCAACAGAAAAATCCAAATATCAAATCTGTATAAACAAAAAAAGCAAATTTTTTTGTTTACATAAGTAAATAGTTCAAGGAATAAGCCTGGTTTCAGGCTCCAGATTAAAATCTGAACTAGCTCCATCTTCCAGCTCCACGTGGTAGTCCCCCAGCAACTACAGGTTCTCCCCTCATGGTGGGGGCAGTTCCATGCCTTACATCCTCCCATTACCACCTTCCATGGGGGGAGAGCATTAAATCCCCTGCATCTCCATCACAGATGGTGAGCTTCATTCTGATTGGATCAGCTTAAATCATGTGTCCATCCCTAAACCAATCATGATGGGGAGAAGGATAGAGTACTTTGGTGAGCTAATCAGAGCCAGGATGAAGTCAATCCTACTCAATCTACATGAATGGCTATGGAGAGCTACCTTCTCAATGGAAATTGAAAGTACTAATATCAGGAGGAAAAGGTAATAGAAACTGGGCACAGCGACATCCAATCTTTTATTCTACAAACAGTCTTTAAACTCCTATTGTGCGCCAATTGTACTGCCAGACTGGAGGTAAACGACAAAAAAGAAAAGAGTTCAGTCTAGTATATCTGGACCCAAAGGTAAAGAATAGGTGTTGTCTTAGTTCCAGCTGATAGAATACACAAACCAGGTGGCTTAAACAACAGACATCTATTTCTCACAATTCTGAAGGTTGGAAATTCCAAGATCAAGGTGCCACCAGCAGATCTGGTGTCTGGTGAGGGCACCCTTCCAGGTTTGTAAGGCAGCCATCTTCCCGCTGTGTCCTCACATGGCTGAGAGAGGGAGAGAGAGAGCTTTCTCGTGTCTTTTTATAAGGACACTAATCCCATTAATGAGAGCTCTACCCTCATGACATAATTACCTCCCCAAGGCCCTATCTCCAAATACGATCCCATTAGGAGTTAGGATTTCAACATATGAATTTGGGGACGAGGAGACACAAACAATTCAGGCCATAGCTGGTGCCTTTACTGTGGAAGGTATTTTCAGCCACTGCCCTATTACAGCCTCTAACTCACCCCAATTGCTCTTCTGTTAAGAGTTTGAACCAGGCTGATGAGAGATACAGCAGAGTAGTGAGTTCAAGTTGTTTTCTATTTGCAAGGCAACTAGAATCATGTCTTATACAGTAAGAGGGGTAGTATGGTATAGCAGTTAAGAGAGCAGGCTCTGTCTGGAGTCCTATTGCTTGGGTTTGAATCTTGAGTCAGCCACTTCCTCTTTGTGTGGCCTTAGGCAAATTATTTAACCTATCTGTGCTCCCCATTCTTCACCTAAAACATGGGGATAATTATAGCCACCTAAAGATATTTTGAGATCTAGATGAGTTAATACAGGGGTCGGCTAACTTTTTCCATATACGGCCAGATAATAAATATTTTAGGCATTGTGGGCCATACAGTCCCTGTGGCAACTACTCCACTCTGCCATTGTAATGTGAAAGCAGCCATAGATGATACTTGAACAAATGGGTATGACTGTGTTCCAATAAAACTTTATTTACAAAAACAGGCAACAAGCTAGATTTGCCTGGCAGCAAGAGCTCAATATGAGCACTATGGTTATAAATCCACAGCAAATAGTATGCAACTGTATTATTCTCTTTCACACAGAGTTTCTCTCTCTCTGTGGTCTCCACCACCCCCCTTTGTTGACTATGCTGATTGTAGATTTATTATTTCACATATATACACATGAGCTGTTTGTCTTAGTTTATTGACTTGGTGACATAGAAGATCAAGAAAACTCCGTACTCTTCTAACTGGCTTATCCTTCATATGTTTAAAGTGTCTTGTGCATATGACTTACAGAGAAAACACTCAGCAAAAACCTTGGCATGTTGCATACGACCCAGTGCTGGGGTGATATGTAGCAAGTAAAGAATAATAACAGTTATTATTGGCTATAAATACACTCTCAGCCTCATTAGTGAATGTTCACTTGGAGACATTCAACTCCCATCAAAACGATTTCCTTATGGCACAAGCCACCCCTCAAGTTCCCTTCTCTGCAACCACACTCCAGGTCCAGAAATCACAACTCAAATTTCACAGTGCTCAGTCATGCTGAGATGTCTTAAGAGACACAAAAACAACACTGGAGTTAAAAGTTAATTCTTCCTGCTGGGTTAATAATTAGGTAAAACCAGTTTGAAGCAAGGGGAAATCAGTGTGTCTGGAGTTCAGAATGAATTAGTGAGGAAAGAGGCAAAATAAAGAATTACAGAGTGGGAACATACCTGCCAAGAACTCAACCTTCCGAGGTGGTGCTCTGGTCATGAAAGGGGAGATGACTCAGGGAGCCATTCGGGAGCCTTAATTTAGCATCAGCAAAGAATCCCCACACTCAGAATCAGATCCTTGCCTGTGAGGAGGCTTTTTAGCTAATCAGAATGAATGACACTTCTGTTTTTGGGTGAGACAGAGACTGAAAACTTGATAAATTATAAAATGTCTCCCCTTAGCACTTCTGCTGGCAGCTTGACTCACATTAACTTTTATTTTGTACCAAAGCATCTACCTTTAATTCAGTATCGTCCCCTAAATTTGTATATTAAAGAGAAATTCCACATCTCATTTGTTCATTGTGTTAGGATGGCTGCATCCCTCAATCAATATGCACCAATCAATATGCACATTACCCAGAACACAAAATGACAACCCCGGGAAACACAGGAATAAGGAAAAGAGAAGCTGACAATTTCCCTGCTTATTGGCACAAAAACATACTGCCATACTTTATGTCTTTCAATAAAGAATTATGTGTGTGAGCCCATAAATGGCCCATGATTTTGTTAGTAGGAAAGGAACTAGGAGGTGGAAATATTCTATGTATTTGCATAAAACTATTAATGTCACTCGAAATAAAGATGCTCCTATCCATTGCACTGCCCGGTACAGACATGGACATAGACCAAAAGGCACTTAGTGTAGTTAATCCCAAATATACCAAGGCCAAGATTAAGTTTTAAAGGATTGAAATGCCACAGATTTGTTGGTCATGCTACTGGTGCCACCTACAGCCTATTAACCTGTGAGACCAGCACTCAAGTAGCCCCACAACTCTGAGCTTTTTACTCCACTTTCTACAAGGAGAGCTCCTGACATCATCCAAATATATACATTCTCTCTGAGCCACCCCCTTCCCGAGGACTAGGGTTGAGAACCTTAGTGCAAGGAGCTGAAGAATCACGAAGTTCCGATAGCAAAGAGAAAATTCAATGGGCTTTGAAGTCAGATAGAGTTGGGTTTCAGTGTCAACACTGCCCCTACTGTATGCTACAGTTTGGATGTTTGGATGTTGTTTCCCAAACCTCCTGTTGAAATTTGATCCCCAGTGTTAGAGGTGGGGCCTGGGGGGTCAGGGGAGGTGGGTCATGGGGGCAGATCCCTCACAAATGGCTTGGCGGTAATGAGTGAATTCTTGCACTATTAGATCCCACGAGAGCTGGTTGTTAAAGAGCCCAGCACCTCCTTCTTCTCTCTCTTGTTTCTACTGTCACCACGTGACACTCTGCACACACCAGCTCCCCTTGGCTTTCCACCATGAGGGGAAGCAAACTGAGGCCCTCACCAGAAGGAGATGCTGTAGCCACGTTTCTTGTACCATCTGCAGAACTATGAGCCAAGTCAACCTCTTTTCTTTATAAATTACCCAATCTCACGTATTCATTTATAGCAACTTAAAAACAGACTAAGACACTGAGAGACCTTGGACAAGTTACCACTCTGTTTCTTCACCTGTAAAATAGGAATAATGATAGCTACCTTTCACGGTTGCTGTCAGGATTAGAGAAATACATATTAAGTGTGTAACATATATTAAGGGCTCAAAAAATAAGGTTTTTTTTCCTGGAAAGACAAGTTATATGGCCCTAAAGTATAATTTCTCCAGCCTTGCTCTCTGGCCTTCCCTGTTTTGATCATCTCAGGGACCACAGGAAAGTCCAGGACCCAGAAGACTTAAGAAGAATGAGAGAAGGACAAATAGAAGAGGAATGGAAGCAGCAGTAGCTTAATACTTCCTAAATGCCAGGCATTGTTCTAACTGCTCATACATATTGACTCATTCAGTCTTCAGAGCAACCCTGTAAAATTGGTTCCATAACTACTCCCATTCTGCAGATATGAAAAGCGAGACACAGAGGAGTGTCTTACAGAAGACTTTCCCAAGACTATATAGCTCGTAAATACCAGAGCAAGGATGCAAACCCGGATGGAATGGCTTTAGAGTGTTCATTAATGATTATTGCTAAGGGGCCCAAAGGAGCAAATGGAATCTACTCAATAAAAAGTATCAGACGGCTTTAAGGGATGGTCCACTCCTCTCTTTTCTAGAGGTACTAGATCATAATTTTGAACATAAAAGAGGTAACCTCTGGGTTTCAGGATGCCCTTTTGCCATGCAGAATACAGAAAAGGCTGTGTTGATATACCTACTAATTCAGAAAGGTGAGTTTGTACCCACTGTAGTCTATATCTCTTCAAACCAACTAATTCTAAATCACTGGGGAAATGGAGGAATCTCAGCAGCATATTGATTCCTACCATCCTTCCCGTGTCTTCTTTGCTCTTTAGCAGTAGTTATGGGAGCAGATCAAAATCCTGAAAGGCACAGTCCTGAACACCATAATCTGAAATGTTGAAATCCCAAAAGATCACAATCCCAAAAATATGATTCTGAAAGGAAAAAATTTTTAATTCTTTCAAATATATTTATTTATACTTTTAAAACAGATTTATTTGAGAAGCATATACAAACACGACAAGACACTTCACAGGCCACTTTACACTGTAAATAGTCAATAACATACATATTTTGGTAAGCATAAACTCTCAGGTATGCTAGTGACGATTACTAGGGTATAACAGTTATGAGCAGATGAACCAACATTCCTAAAGATCAAAAAGAGAAGTATATAAATGCATATCATTATGGTTGTAATTGTGTGCACTAAACCTTATAACTGTGGTTGTCTGAAATATCATGATGGACAACCTAAGTCTTTTGACAAGATTGATCAAAAATCACAATGGATCACCACTACATGTGCAGTCACCCAAAGAGTGCCCAAGACATTTTATCTTTTACAGACGCAGATGTACAAAAAAAGATATCTCTTCTTTTACTGAGGAAGTTTCAACATTTTTACGTACATGCACAATGCTTACACATAAAGTCAGTGTTGTGATGATGTACTTCCATGAAGTCAAATTTGCAAAAAAAAAAAAAAAAAATGCATAAAATGAATTAGAACTCTCTAAAAGGCTCTACACAATTTATCTCTCCAGTATTGGAAATGAATGCAAAGATAAAATACGTATCATAGCAAATTGTAAAAAATAATGCTGACAATTTGAAATAGTGGGAAAAAAACTAAAAAAAAGAAAAAGAAAAGAAAAATGCTAAAAAGAAAATTCAATGTATGAAAAAGCATATTGCAGGGATAGATTATGGACAATTTTATGGAGATAGTCCATAAAAGCTGGCTGACTTTCATGATTATTAACTATATTTTGAAGTCTTGCATCATGGTGAATTGCTACTTTTTTTTTCTTTTAGGATATGGCTCTCCTCAAAGAATATATTCACGTTGACGGTGCTGCTCTTTTTGAAATTCTTCTATGATTCAATATATACTGACATGAGCATTCCCTATTAAAATTTTCCATCTTCTATGTCATGTTTCTATGTTATTTGGGGTACATTCATTCCACATGCACTCATATATAGATCAAAAATTTTTCAGAAACAATATTGGTGATCAAACAGCAACACCATTGCATGTATTCTTATCCTACCATGCACATAATTATTTTTGAACCAGTCAGTAGCTCCACTGGCTTCTTCAGACAAATGATGCTTTAATTCATTAAAAGCTTCTGGAATGTCATCAGGCAGAAGGAATGCCAATGCAAGCAAATGATGCATTTTTTAATTAATTTGGTTTTTTTTATTTCAGCATATACGGGAGAACAAATGTTTAGGTTACATATATTGCCTTTTTAAAGGCAAGTGTTCATCATTGCCATCTTGCATGGATAATCCACTTATATGAATTTCCACCAAAAGCAAATAAGACAATAACAAGGTAATAGTTCTACCTAACATGATGCAACTACCATGATGTAACTTTCTGCAAACAACTGAGAACGTCCTAATCCTTTCTTCAGAAATTTGGCTTTCTGATTTTGGGGATTTTAGGTGTTAGGGATTTTGATCTTTTGGGATTTTGACATTCAGGATTATGGCATTTGGGAATGTGTCTTTCAGGATTATGATCCAAACACAGCAATTAGACATATCACTGAGTGTTCCTGTTGTTTGAGTGGTGCCTTTGGCTATTGAAGAGTATGTAAGGAAGGAACAGGCCAAGGAGTCTTCATTAGCTAATCCTTGAGGGTAGAAATGTAGGCAGACATCCTGACCAAAAACAAAGAGGGGGACTTGGTTCAGATGCCAGATAAATAGCTGGATTGAAAGCCAAATGGAAAAGGAATCTCAAAGATACCTTAATTGGAAAACCATGGCTACATACTTCTATACCAGGGAAAGAAATACTAAGTTCCATGGGCGCAGTTATTATTTTCTTTTCATTTACTTTACACAAATTCCAGTGTTCCAAAGGTGCTCCCACAAACTTGTTTCCTTCACTTCATACTCCAGCAAAATCCACTCTATTAGAGCCAAACCTATTAGAGCAATATTAAATATTCAAAAGACCAGAAGATACCTATTTTTTTATCAGGAGCATTTCCACATATAATGTAGCAATGCAATTGATAGGTTCAAAGAGTTCCCTCACACAGACAATTCAGGGTTCCCTCACAGAGACAATTATATTGTTGCTGCTGCTGCTGTTGTTGCTACAGGCGCAGAAGGTTAAAAGCAAGCATATTTCTACATGTTTCGCAATATCACAATCTGAACTCAAACTAAATTAGTTTCCTGCTAAAACAAAACATCAACACTCTTTAGAGTAATATAACAAAATCCAAGTCTCTACAATATAGCATTCATAGTATCCAGGATATAATATAAACTTACTCAACATATAAAGTGCTAGAAAAATGTGAGCCAATCACAAGGGAAAACGAAAATAATAAAACCAACATCAAAATGTTCCATATGTTGGAATTATCAGGAAAGGATAAAATAGCAATTATAAGTATACTCAGTAATGTCATGGAAAATATACCCATAATGAAAGAAAAGGTAAGAAACCTCAGCAAAGAAAATATAAAAAAGAAACAAATGAAAATTTTAATAATAAAAAATAAAACATCTGAAATTAAAAATTCAGTGGATGGACCTTATAACAAAATGAAGATGAAAGGAAGCAGTCAGTGAATTTGAAGATGGATCAACAGAAATCATCCAATTCAAATAAGAGAGATTCGAAAAATATTGAAAAAATAAACAGAACCTCAGGGATCTACGAAATAATTTCAAAATATCTCACCAAGAAAGACAATAGGGCAGGAAAAGATTTCAAAGAAAAATACCAGAAAACATCTCAAATTTTCAAAAATGTAAATATACAGATTTAAGAAGCTCAAAAAACCTCAAAGAGAATTAAAGAAATCCTTGCCTAGGCACATCACAGTCAAACTTCTAATCTGCAAAGATAAAAAGAAAAATTAGAAAGCAGCCAGAGGAAAAACATCATATTACATAGAGAGAAACAATGATAGAAATTATCACAGACTTCTCACCTGAAACTATGTAGGCTAGAAGACAGTGGAACATCTTCAAAGTGTTAAAAGAAAATAATTGCCATTCCAGAATTCTAAATCCAGGAAAATATTCTTCAAAAAAGAAAGTGAATAAAGACACCTTTAGATAATGAAAGAACTCAAGGAATTGATCTCCACCAGAACTGTACTAAAAGTACTTCAGGTTGAAGAAAATAATACCAGAGGAAATCTTGGATTTCTAGAATGAATAAAGACTATGACATAGAAATGATAAACATAAAAATACTTTTTTCTTTTAATTTCTTTAAAATACAAGTGGATCAAGTACAGTGGCTCATTCCTGCAATGCTGGCACTCTGGGAAGCCAAGTTGCGGGGATAACTTGAGCTCAGGAATTTGAGACCAGCCTAAGCAAGGGCAAGAACCCATATCTACTAAAAATAGAAAAATTAGCCAGGCATGGTGGCACACACCTGAGTAGTAACAGCTACTCAGGAGCTGAGGCAGGATGATGTCTTGAGTCCAGGAGTCTGAGGTTGCTGTGAGCTAGACTGACACCATTGCACTCTAGCTTGGGCAACAGAATAAGACTCTGTCTCAAAAAAATAAATCAATAAAGTAAAATACAAATGATTATTTGCAGCAAAACATATAACATTGTCTTATGGGCTTTACAACATACCTAGATGTGATGTATGTGACAACTATAACTTAAAGGGTGGTAGGATGGAAAGTAAATCAACCCTATACATTACAATATTTCTACTTTTTATCATATTAACACAATGTAAACTGAAAAGTTAAGAATGAATAGAGCAAACATTTTTTTAAATGCAGAGGAGTATAACTTCAAACAAATAAATGTCCTAAAATGGAAATTAAGATATTAAAATAACCCAAAGGGAGGTAGGATAAGGGTGGCAGGAAAAGAGAGGGGTTAAAGACATATAAAGAACAAAATGGAAACCAAATTCAACCATGTCTATAATTATATTAAATGTTAATGGGCTAAACACTCTAACTAAAAGGCATAGATCATCAGAATAGATTAAAAGAAGAATCACGACCCAACTAAATGTTATTTACAAGACATATGTCTTAAATATAAACAAATAGGTTGAAATTATATGCACAGAAAAAGATTTACCATTTAATGAGTATCTATAATAAGGTTGCAATGGTTGTAATAATATTAGATAAAATGATCTCAAGAGTATTATCAAAACATAATAAGGAATATTTCCTAATAATAAAAGGATTAATTCATCAGGAAGACATAGTAATTGTAAATGTATGTACCTGATAACAAATTCTTAAAATAAAGAGATTAAAATTAAAAAATTCTATAGAGTGGGAAAATTTAACACCTTTTTTTCAGAAAATTATAGAAAAACTAAACAAAAACAAGTAAATTCATGGAAAAAAATAAATAGGCATATCATTCATTTTTGCCTAATTTGCATTTATAGAACTTTATACCCCATAACTGTTCAATACACATTATTTTCAAGTACACTTGGTAAATTCACCAAGATAAGCTATACATTAGGCCACAATGCAAGTTTTAATAGATTCAAAGGATTGAATTTATACAAAATATGTTCTTTAACCACTAAAAGATTAAGTTAAAAATCAATAATAATAATATAGCTAGGATAATTACAAAATGTTTAGAAATTGGATTAAAAATTTCTTAATAATCTAAGGGTCAAATAAGAATCATAGAAGGATTAGAAAATATTTGAAACCAAATGATAATGAAAATATAACATGTAAATAAATTTTTAGGAAATAGCTAAAGCAGTGCTTAGAGGGAAATTTATTGTTTTAAATGTTTAGAAAAAATGAAAAGTTCTACAGTTAATTAAAGAAGCTAGGAAAAATACAGCAAAGTAAACCTAAAGCAAGTAGAAGGAAGGAAATAAAATTAAGAGCAAAAATAAATGAAATAATCAATACATAGAATTAATAAAGCCAAAAGCTGGTTCTTTGTTTTAAAAAAAATTCCTAACCCTCTGGCTGTACTGAGTTGAAT
Organism: Lepilemur ruficaudatus; assembly: GCA_963574885.1. Lineage (NCBI taxonomy): Eukaryota > Metazoa > Chordata > Mammalia > Primates > Lepilemuridae > Lepilemur > Lepilemur ruficaudatus. Next base: position 51,055 of record CAUYRT010011697.1, read on the forward strand.
ATGGTGGTAGAAAGGAGAAGACTACAAAAATTACCAATAGTAGGAACAAAAAAGTGTTATAACTACAGATACTACAGATATTAAAAAGAAAGGAAAACTATGAGTTTTATGTCAAAATAATTGACAAATTAATTGAAATAAATATATTCCTTCAAAACTGGTAAAGCACAATCAAGAAGAAATAGATAACCTAATAGCTCTAAAGGAAATGTCATTACTTGTTTCACAAAAAAAAAAAAAAAACCTTCAACCCAAGATGTTCCCTCCTACTGGTAAATTTTACCAAACATATAAGGAAGAAAAAATAATTCTACAAAAAATCCTATAGAAAATAGGACAAAAGAGTAACATTATCTTGATACTAAAACCACATAAGATATTAAAATTAAAAAAAAAAAACTATGGATCCATATCCTTCATGAATATAGATGCAAAAATTCTTAACAAATTTTTAGCAAATCAAATCTAGAAATATTATATATCAAAGGAATAATAAATATATCATGACTAAGTGGAATTTATCCCAGTAATGCAAGCTTGGCTTAGCATTTTGAAAGAAACCCATGCAATTTGCCATATTAACAGAATAAAGAAGAAAACTCATATGATCATCTTAATCTCTGAAGAAAAAAAAAACTGACAGAATTCCATACCCATTCATGACAAAAACTCTCAGCAATCTATGAATAGAAAAGAACTTCCTCCATATGGTAAAGAATATGTAGGAAAAAAATCTACAGCTAATATAGTATTTAATGATGAAATAATAAATGACTACCCCTTAAGATTGGGAAGAAGGCAATGATGTCTGCTCTCACCAGTTCTATTCAACACTGGTGGTACTATCAATCATAATAAATTATGAAAAATAAAAAGTCATAATGATCAGAAAGAAGTAAAACTGTCTCTATTTACAGATGGTACAATTATCTATAGAAAATCCTCAAGATGATACCAAAAAAAACTACTAGATTTAATCAGTGAATTTAGCAAGATCTCATGACATAGAATTACAATTTTAAAATCAAAGAAAAAATCAGTATTAATTAAATATTTTGTATGCCAGCAGCAAACAACTGGAAAACAGTTTTTTAATTGTGTTTATAATAGCATCAAAAAACTATATTATCCTTCAGAATAAATTTAATGAGTTAAACAAGACTCTCACACCAAAAAGAACAAAACATTGCTGACAGAAATTAGCAAAGATCTAAATAAATGGAGAGATATACAATGTTCATGGATTAGAAGACAATATATTTAAGATATTGCTCTCCAAATGTATATATAGTTTGAACACAATGCCAATAAAAATTTCAGCAGGGCTTTTATATAAATAATTACAATTTAATTATATATTTCATATAGAAGTCAAAAAGACTTAAAATATAAAAGCATTTTGAAAAGAACAAACTTGGCATACTTTTATTACCCAATTTCAAGTCTTACCCTAAAGACCCAGTAATCAAAGCAGTATAGTTGTAGCAAAAAGATAAACATATACAGATCAATTTGTACAGAATAGGGAGTCAATAAATAAACTCACATATATTATATATAGTTAATTAATTTTCAACAAAGAAGCTAAGATAATTTAATAAATAAAGGAAAGTGTTTTCGCCAAATTGTGCTAGAACAACTAGATATACATAGGTGGAAAAATGAACATTGTTCTTTACCTTATACCATAAAAAAATTAATCAAAATTGTCCATGGACCTAAATGTGCAGGAAATAAAAGAGAAACATAGGAGAAAATTCTTGCTACCCTAGGGTAGGGAATAATTTTTTAGATAGGACACAAAACCACAAACAATTCAAAGAAATCAGTAAATTAGATAAATGACCTAAATGTAAGGCATGAAACATAAGAATTCTGGAAGCAAATGTTGGAAAAACTCTTCTACGTATCGGTCTAGTCAAAGAATTTGTGAAGACGACCCCAATGGCAATCATAGCAACAACGAGCTTGGGAATTTAAAAGATTTTAAAACATACGGAAAAAGAGCACAGCACTCAAGACACAAAGAAGAGTATCCTACTTTATTGAACGTCTGTTCTTTGTTCACTTTTTCACCCTCTTTATTGGCCTTTATGGAACACAGAGGCCACCTCCTAGTACTGGTGCCAAAAAGATTAGAAATTGCTTTGGCAGACTTTAATTGCAGTTAGAACACAGACATGTACTCTAGGCTCAGCCAAGCAGATGCACCCTCCTTAGATTGTGAATCAATGTCTAGTAATGCAAAAAGCAAGACAGTAAGGAATCCACTCAGACAGCAAGAAGGCCACTATGGCAGCAATGTCCAATTTCTGGAGGCAGTAATGACAGAGGCGGGAGATGTGGCACCATTGCTTGGCAAAGACTGCAGACAACGCTCATTTGACCAGTTCTGTGGTATGATTTGGATTCTACCCATGTCACCTCCAGGCCCAGTTCTCTAGAACATGCCCAATACCCAACAATGCAGAAAATGCTCAGTAACAATACATTCAACTTAAATCAGCCCAAGTCAGTTTCTTTTACATTAAACCAAGATCACTGACTGACATAAATAGCTTCCTTCTAAAAATTATTTATACAGAAGACCAAGTAAATGTATTATAGAAATCATCAATTTTAGTTTTCAATTAGATTGCAAAAGAATAAGGGTAACACTAAGTAAATAAAAATTAAGAGTATTAGATATCAGATGTAATAAAAACAGTAGGTGAATGAAATGTAGGCAGATCTTTATGTCTTTATGTCTAAAGATAAGCTTGCTGAGATGAGAAGGAAACTGGAAATGAAATAACAGAACCAAAATCTACATTAGAAGCAGAAAACATAATGGTAGACAAAGTAGAAAATCAAATTCGTGGCATAAAAACAAACCTGGAAAGTCCTTCAAGAATGCAAAGGATAGGGAAGGGAAGAAAATAAAAGGAGAGAAGATAGCCAGATGTAGAAGGTAAAGAACAGAAATTAAACCTGCAGGAAATTGATATTACTAAAAATGTGACCAAAACAAAATTAAAATAGGGCTAATATTAATGGGGAGGGGAGATCTTTCCGCATTGAAGAAAAACATATATCTACTAACTAAAAAAATTTAAAAGTACCAGTCAACACTGATTAAAAAGAGACCAACAGCCAGAAAGAACTATTGCCAAACAGACATGGGAAAATATAAATTATTTTAAACAACTAAAAACTCAGGATCTCAGACTACTCCTTAAAACTAAAACCAAAAAGCAATGGAGCAAAATCTCCATAGTTTTTTTAAAAGACAAACACGGTGACTATGACGGTTAATTTTGTGTGTTGACTTGACTGGGCTAAGGGATGCCTAGATAGCTGGTAAAACTGTTTCTGGGTGTGGTGAGGGTGTTTCCAGGCCAGAGCAGGAGGATTGCTTGAGCCCAGGAGTTGGAGACCAGCCTGAGCAGAAGTGAGATCCCATCTCTACTAAAAATAGAAAAAATTAGCCGAGCATGGTGGCGCATGCCTGTAGTCCCAGCTACTCAGGAGGCTGAGGCAGGAAGATCACTTGAGCCCAGGAGTTTGAGGTTGCTGTGAGATAGGTTGACGCCAGGGCACTCTAGCCTGGGCAACAGAGCAAGACTCTATTTCAAAAAATAAATGAATAAATAAAAAATAAAGGGTAACTTGCAATACCAGATATCAAGATACAGGATAACAGTATAATGACTAAAACCATAGAATACATGCACTGATAAATGAAAATGAATAAGTCCAAATTTATGTGAGCATTGACTATTTCATCAAGTTTCAATTCAAATCAATGGAAATAGAGTTAACTATTCAGTCATTTATTTGGGGGAAATTTTATATAGACATAAGAAAAAAACCTTACAAATTAATGAATGTAACATATTCCTAGATGGATCGTTAAATATCATAAAGATAACAACTCTCCTCAGTATAGTGTGAGATGTTAATAAAATCCCAATCACTTCATTGGATTTTCATTAAAATTTGTCAGAATAACCCAAGAGCTCATCTGAAAGATACAATTGGTAGAAATAACTGAAAATTTTGGAGAAGGAAAAAGTGATGAGGTAGCGCCTGCCATACCAATAGCAAAATATACCATAGAGCTATAATAATCAAAACAGCAATGTTTTTAAAACCAGAAAGATATAATAGAAATTACAGAAGTAAAACTCTAGTATGTAAAAGAATTTAGGGAAGAAGAATAAACATAACAAATAAATAGGAAAACAAAGGATTATTCAAGAAATTGAATAGATTTAGAAAAATGTTGCCTGATATAATGCCTTATCTAGAATAAAGGAGCTAAATGTAAAAAAAAAAAAATGAACTCAGGAAATATTTGAAAGAAAAATATATTTGAATAAATGTTTGCTTGGAGATTGGAGAAAACTTTTATGCTTTTCTCATAAAAGCAATGGAGAAAGGCTCAAGAAATGGGATAAAATTGCCCACATAATAATTAAAAATCTTCCCCCTTCAAAATCTTGCATGTATATATTTTTTAAACAAAAATAAAATTAAAAGACAAATTTAGAACAAAAGGAAAGATTTAATACCTTCAATAAGAGCCCTTACGAATCAATATAAAAAACAATCACCCAACAGAAACATAGACAAAAGGCATACACTATTAACAAAACAAGAAAACTAAGTCATTAGCAAAAATATTAAAACACATTCATTACCACAAAGAGTCAAAGAAATGTAAAATAAAAACAATAAAACATCTTTTTTATCATAAATTTGGTCTTATTACTTCTTTCCTAGCACTATTGCAATCTATAATTTCTTGTTTATTTGTTTATTGTCTGTCTCTGCCAACTAGACAGTAAACTCCTTGAAGACAGGGGCATTGTCTTTCTTTTTTATAACTGTGTCCTTCGCACTTAATACAATGCCCGGAACACAGGGGTGCTCAGTAAATGTTTATTCAATAAGTAAATTATAGATTTATCTTTTCTCACCATCTATTTATTAACAAACACTTTTATAGCATTAAATACCTGGCATGCAAATATCAACACATTTCATTCTCAGAACAGCCCACTGAAACATATTGTATCACCAGTTTGCAGACTGAAAACGAAGGCACAGATTCATCAGATAATTAACCCAAGGTCATACAGACAGCAAATAATAAAACCAGGGTTTAAACCAAAGCATTCTGATTCTAGTCACTGTGCTCTTGAGCATTATACTTTCAATCCAAAATAATACAGCGTGTGTATTAATATATGATCCTCTTCAGCAATGTCATCTGTGATCTGTGGCTATTTCAAGAAAACCTCAAAGATCACAAGTGACTCTCATTATTAGGTACAGACTAGTAATTTTTTAAATGTATTTATAATTATTCAACTCAGTGACTTCATTTGCTATACTTATGTTTGCGTGTGTTTGCTTTACTTATTTATTGACAAACTTTTGATATTTTATTATACATAGCTTCTTTAAATTTCAAAGACAGCAAGGGTTTTTATAACTAAGCAAGGAAACATCGAATTCTTTTATCTTCATTTTAAACTATTTGTGTGTGTGTGTATTTCAGAATATTATGGGAGTATAAATATTTTGGTTATATAAATTGCTTTTGTACCAATTGAGTCAAAGTGTTTCAATAAACTTATTTTAAAAGAGCTTTAAATTTACAAAAAAAAAGAAATTGTGAAGATTTATCCCACACCTAGTTTTCCCTATTATTAGCATCTTCTATTAGTATGGCCAATTGGATGAAATTGATTAACTAACATTGATACACTATTAGTGATTAAGTCCATACTGTATCCAGATTTCCTTAGTTTTCCCTAATGTCATTTTTCTGTTCTTAGATCCCATCTACGACCCCCCATTACATGTAGTCACCGTTTCTCCTTAGGCAATTCTTGGCTGTGACAATTTCTCAGGTTTTCCTTGTTTCTGATGACTTTGACGGTTTTGAGGAGTACTGATCAGGTATTTTGTAAAAGGTCCCTACTGGATTTGCCCGATACATAGTTATACTCGGTCTATGGGTTCCAGGGAACAGATTTATTTTAACGATTATAGTCAAGACCTGCAAAGGTTCATTGAGATGAGCATTCTCATATACTGTGAGAGTGAAAATTGCTACACCTTTTCTAGAAATAATTTTAATAATAAGATTATCCTTAACGCAACCAAGTGATTCCATTTCTAAACCTCCTAAAAAATTTTCAGAGATGAGGGCAAGGATTGAGCTATCACTCTCTGATCTACACATAAGAGGAAACGGATGAATACAGTTATGTAAGACACATGACTAGGAAAAAGTCTAGAGGAAGTTCTTCAAAAGGTTCACCATCTTTCTCTCTAGACAGTATATTAATGGATGATGATTTTTATCTATTTTTTGGTTTTTTCTACATTTTTTATTTTTTTTACAATGAGCACATGTTACATTTATCATCAGAGCAAACAATGTGACTTTATTTTTTTTTAAGAAAGTCACATAAACACATATATTAGCTCTAACTACCCTTTGCAGGCCGGAGCTCAGGATCTCAAGCTCTCTGCCACAGTTTGGCCCAGGGATCTGGACCTACACCCTCTCCCAGACATTCTAGATCAAACGTCTGGCTACTGGAGTTTCTATCCAGTAATTGACATTAGGACTGTTTCCTCCTTACATCTGTGACCTGGCTTCCAGAATCCTTATATTGTCATATGGGGAGCTTTTTCTCTTTCTTGTTTTTTCCTTATCCCCCATAGAGTCAAGCTCAAGATCCTCACCCTGACAGTTCTCTCACTATTTGGTCCCCCAGTACTTCCCTCTCCTCAGTTTCCACCACTTTCCTTATGGCTGTTTGTATGTTTGTCTGTTGAGTTTTTGGAGGGCCAGGTCGGATCTAATTCGTCTTTGTATTCACCTTCAGCGCTCAATAAGTCTTCATTAAATCTTCACTGAACACACACTGAAAGTAATTGTCCAATATGGTTAGACTGGTTTTGTTCACCATGACCCTGAGCTTCCTCGTTCACCTGTCCCTGTGCCATTCCCCCTGCCTGGCGTACTCTTTGGCCTTCCCTTCCCATAAATGTCTTTGCTAGACCTTCGAGTCTCAGCTAATTCTGTGTTCTTTCATGAATTCTCCCCTACTAATTTCATTAATTTCATCTCTCCTGGCCTCTGCTTCTGATTTCCTAAGGCTCTATTTGTATATTGTTACGTACTATCTCACAGTGTGCCCTACTAATATCAAGTCTTCCTGCATCTCAGCCAGCATCCATTAGTGGAAAGTCTCCAGAATTTGATCTAAGAGAGACCTAGGGCTACAAACCAGCATTCTCACTACCATCTGGGAGATCATAGTCAACTTATTTATACTCTTTGAGCCTCTGTTTACTATCTGTAAAATGGGGATAATAGCTCAAGGGGACTATGCAAAGATCAAAAGAAATAATACATATAAAAAAGACAAGAAAAAAATAATAAAATAATATTTATTGTTATTTTTACCACGATTAAATTTTTTCTCCCCCAAACAGTTCATAGTTTCTTGAGACCATAGCAATTTTCTGTATCTTCCAAAGCATCTCACCCAATATTTCCAGCACAGCACAGTGACATGGAAGTCAGAAGATGCTTCTTATTATACTATATGACCTTGAACAAGTCATTTTACCTCTCCAAGTTTCTCTGCCTATTAAAGAAGAGTCATATTATCATAATGTCTGTCCTACTTATCCAATACTATCATTAGCAGCAATAAACAGAAGATGATGTACAAGAACTTTTTAACCTATAAAGCACCTATAACCTATGAAATGGGACTATGAGCTTTAGCTATCATCAAATATACTCAATACATACACACTGACTTGAAGTATCCTTAGTCAACCTCTTTCAAAATTCTACCCCATTAGTTTTCCCCTGAGGCATAAAGAAAAGCTTCATCTCTAAGCTATACTCATACCAAACCTGACCTATCACACCCAACATCAGACTGAGACAATAGCCTCCTTCTCTCTTATGGGCACCATGATCATGTTTCCCTCTGTACTTTGGCCACCAGAAGCCCAGATGCAAGAGTGTAGCCCACCTCTAGCAGCTAATACAGGAAATCTAAACATTCACTCTTATGCTAACTATGCTCCTGGCTTCACCTTTTTCTTCTACTTTGATTTTCCCTAGGCCTTCTATTTTCTCTCCTATCTTGTCCTGCTATGTGTAACTCTGCAAGCCACGCCAAATTCCTTCTGAAATGAGAAAGGACAAAAATCTGCAATCAAAGTTCCGTTTATTCACTGAAGACAATGCCCTATTTTCTATTGCAGGGTGCTATTATTCTACAGCAACTGTGACAATCTATATGGTCATTCATCAGCTCAACGTCAATAGGAATGGCTGTAGCAGACTGTTCACAAAAATTGACACAACTCTATGAATATGCCTTTGCAATGTTACTTTGCAAAGGGCAAAAGCTATTTCCTGAAGTTTGAATCTGGGCAGGTTCTCCAGCTTGTTTCAGCAAAGAGAATGTAGCAGAAGTAATGTTAAGGTGGTTTTGAGACTCAAAAGAACTTGTGTAGTTCCCTTCTCTCTCTTGGAATCCTATCCAGCCATCAGGTGAACAAGCCCAGGTTATCCTGCTAGATGATGAAAGACACATGGCCCAGTTGTCCTCATCTCTCCAGCCAACAGTCAGCCAACTCACCAAAGCAGAGCCACCTAGCTGACTGCAGCAGATGCAAGACTCAGGCAATCTAAGACCAGAAGAACCACCCAACTGAGTCCAGCCTTAGCTGCTGACCCAGAGAATCATAATCTAAATGTATGTTTGCTGTTTTAAGCCACTACATTTTCAGAAGGTTTGTAAGCAGCAAAAGCTAACTGATGCAATGTCTGAGATCATTCATCAGGGTGGAAAATCATGATTCAACCAAAGAAAAATAATCATTTAAGAGTTGTGAATATGACATAGATATGAGACATAATCAGAATCTTTTTAGGACCATCGTCTTGGAATGCACAACTCTATTACACATAGGAGCAAATCGAAGCAACTTATTTTCATGAAAAATGCAGTGCCCTTGAAGGACAAAAAAGAGTAATCATCATCATCAACCAATATCCTTGCAGTGGTAGCTGACTGCAAGGTGCTAATCACAATCCTCCACATTATCTAGCTTTGCATTCCACAGACCCTTCCACACCCTGCATAACTGCAGACGAGCCTTGTCCTCACCATTCACAAAGCTTGGACTTCAAACACCCCTGATACCCGACAAAAACTACTTCAAGAGGATGATTGTAGGACCAGAAACTCCCAAGCTGCCTGCATTTAACAAGACCTAGAGAGGAGAAAGAAACAGCACAGGCATAACACAGTACTAGAAGAACAGCTCTGGCATTCAGACGGACTTGAATTCCAGCTCCATCCATTATAAGATTACTTACTGACCTTGGAGTTAGGAAACCTGGGTTAACTTCTGGAATTTTGACTTATTCACAGAGCCCCATTTTCATCATTTCCAGAATGAAGAGTTTTGTTTTTTGCAGTCTTGAGAGTTAATCATTTTGAGACTAGAGATTTATTAAAGTATATATATATTTTTTTGAGCAAACTATTTAAACCATCTGACCTTCAGTATCCTTGTCTTTAAAGTGAGTTTAGTAAAACCTACCCCACCATATCAATCTGTACATAAAGTGCTGGCACAGTACCGACACAATAATAAATACTCAATAAACAAAAAATTAGTTGGAAAAAAATGTTTGACTTTGCTATTCAGACCATATTTTTTTCTTCTAGGATCCTACTGACAGCTTACTATTAAGAATTCTTAAATATTCTACTACATTATCTATTGAGTCCTTTTTTTGAGAATACCTAGAAGTCAGAATCTTATCTTTTACTTCTGTAAGCAACAGAAGCAAAAAAAGCATAGAATGTTAAAAAAGACAATGTACTTTAGCAAACTTCTAGTCTCAGAATTACTAATTTTCAAGACTGCAAAGAACAGAGCTCCTCATTTTGAAAATGAGGCCACGTGAATATGTAGAAACTCCATAAGTGAGCCCACATTCCCTAATCCAAGTCCGCTTCTCCTCCCACAATTTAGAACAGTACCATCTTCACCCCAAGAACCTTGATAAATATTTGACCACGCTGATAACAAAAAAAAAAAAAAATATCCTAGAGGAAATGTTCCCAAGTCATTTCTCATCCATCTTTTTGGCCAGCAATCCAGATTAGCTTTTGTCACTGCCATATCATCAGGCCGGCTTCACTCAAGACCCACTTATTGTCTGCAAATGTTGCTATAATTAAATCCAAGTGGCCGCTGTGAGTTATCATCACATACGCTCTCCAGCCATTAGTCAGATTTCCAGGGCTGCAGATCTTTCTAAAGAGGTCACTCACTCTTCTCTTTCCCCGTGGCTATCCCAGCAGGGTTTTTCTCTTTCCATTTCTTGGGCAAGGAACTTTTAAGCCAAACTCATTTTCAGGCAATCGGCCAACCTTCCCATTTATCCCAGTGACCTTACAACAGCCAGAAAGTCTCTTGCCAGCATTGCTGCTGAGCTGTGGGGTGAGTGAGGGGAAGAGCTCTGAAGCCGCATCTCTCAGGGTAGTGAGGACCGGGGGCTGTTTCTAAGAGAGTGCAGCTCTGCTGTCATCTCACCAGCGACATCAGAATCAGAAACCCCTCTGGTTTGTGCAGCACACTGCATACTTCTTCTCCCTGGAAGTTTACAATAATCCTTCTAGCTAGGGTAAAGAAAACTGTAGAATCTTTGAGCCAGATAGGATTATCAGAATCACCTTGTCCAAACTCTTTGCCTTACAAATAGGAAATCAGAGACCCTGTGAGGGGAAGTAACCAGCCCATGATCATTAAGTGAGCAAATGGCAAAATGGGTCTAGTCTCGGGTCTCCCACCTGAATCGTAGTTCAGGAAGCATCCTTCTCTTTGCTCCCAGGATCCCAGAACACGAATAAGCAACCGTAGTGGAATAGGTCTCGAGGCTCTCCTGAGAGGAACCACTCTGCCGCCATTTTTAATCAACATGCCTCACCTGAGGTTGACTTTACTTCCTAGTTCCAGGGGCAGGCACCAGCACAGACCTGGATAATTAGATCACACCCTCCTTCTGGCCATGGTTATTGGTTTGTGGATAATTAAATGATCTCAATGAGGCCAATGAGAATCACCTCCAGGATTTTTGCTGAAGCTTTTAGAAAAGAATCTACTCCAGGTTCTCTAAACTTGTATGTTATAAGGACTACAAAAGCTTTGAGTTGCTAGAGGCCATCTTTACCACCATTTAGAAAACGCCTGCCTTAGAATGAATCCAACGTGGCAACATGATTTGAGCACCTGAATTCAACTATGCCTGAAGACCTCAACTTTCCAATTACCTGTGTCAATAAATTTTACCTTTTTTAAGATAGTCTGAGTTGTATTGTTATCATTTGAAACCAAATAAACCCTGAGACATCAACTTTTCTTGATACTTTTAACCATGAATGAAATTTTAAGACTCCCTTGGTGCAACATAGCTTTTAACATGATCGCTGACAACATGAGCACCCCTTCCCCTATCCATTTATACACCTATACCCAATGGACCCCCTAAATGGAATTGTTCCCTGAGTCTTCCATAGTAATAATCACATGAATAAATTATTACCAGACACTACTTTTTGCATTATCTCTGACTATACTGCCATCAAATTCTTTAAAATCCCCATCAGGAAAAAAAATATATGTATTAGTGAAACAAGAGGGCTTTTAGGACTCTGGTCTACCTAATATAAAATGGCTCAATTGTGAGAAAGTATCTAGCCCATCATCCAATTGCCTTGGTACACACCCACCTCCCAGCCAAGGGGTAGTGTTAATGATGTGCATTCAAACAGGACAACACATCTAAGAGCCTGCTAAAAAGTCATGGCAGCATTTTTTTTAATTCACTATCAAGTGGTGTTCTTAAGAAAACAAAATACTATTATTAAAACCATCCATTACTATGCCTTTATGATAAAGACTCTAAACAAAATTGGTATAGGTGGCTCATTCCTTAAAATTATCAAATCCATTTATGACAAACCTACAGCCAACATCATACTAAACAGGGAAAAACTGAAATCATTCCCACTTCGAACTGGAACTAGACAAGGATGCCCACTCTCCCCTCTCCTATTCAACATAGTGCTCGAAGTC